>APFE030015458.1:0-12012 GCA_000404065.3 Pinus taeda | reverse complement strand
TGCCCCTTCATCATACTCCCATGGTAGAAAATATTTATGATCCCTTGATCATGTGTTATCATTGTTGCATCTCCTTCATCTCTAATTTTAGTTTCCTTTTTCGCATGTATCACTAAGCTTCTACACATATTGAGTAGTGACTTGCAATAAAGACTCAACTGACACCTCACCAAACTCTCTCCTCTAGCTCATTCTTTTGGTATCACAGGTCACCTCCTCTGGACATTTCAAGCTTCCTCTGCTCCTATGGTTGTTCCATGCTGCTCACCTTTCTTGAAAATTCTACCCACAATTGCAATTGTGTAATTGTCTCAACAGCTTCTACCCAACCATAAGTAGAAGTTTTTCTTTTCTCTCCAATAAACAATAAATATTTCCTAGCTCTGATTCCACTTGATGAAGACCAATTCTAGGGGCTTGGTGAATTGGATCCCTAAAGGTTCTATTCTTGAACTTGTGGGCTATGGTCCCACAGAATCTAGCTATTATTTTCTTTATTTGCAATAATGAGCTTCCAAACCTTTGAAGTCCCCCACACTTTCAACATACAAGGAATTTCCCAAACAACGTTGGACCACAGTTCTTCTTTGGTTAATCCCTTGTCGATAATATATGGTCGAGAGTTCTATTCTTGGGTTTCCAAAAGACCATAAGAACTTTATGAGTGGTAGTCCTCGACTGACCACTTACTTTCTCATTGAGATCTGTAACAACAATCCCTGGTTCTTTGGAACCAACCTACGAACGATGCATGCCTTACCGCTTTCCTTTATGGGGCGCTAGCTCAACCAAAGTGTTTGAACCTTAAACAAATTTTCCCCATGCAATCATGGTGATGACGATCATCTCCACGCGAAGTGATACTTCCTCCGATAGATGGCCAAAAATAAGCAGCTAAGATCAACAATTGGGACCTCATCCGGTGTGAACTAGCCTCACTCTGACTAACCTCCTTTGTCACCTGATGGATTATGATTAGATGAGAGAAGTGGGCCCGATGTGTCATCAGGTGTAGAACAAAGCCTCACATGGACCCATCTTTGAAACCCGGTGGGTTATGATTGGCGTAGGGTTCAATGACCCAATTTCATTCTCGTTCCACTTATTTAGATGTGGTTCCTCTGCTTCTTGTGCCAACACTCCCTCATCTCACTTTGGACATGCTATGACAATGATGATGGCTACAACTAATTCAATAAATGATGCCTCTGCTCCACTCTCGCAAACACACTCAATAAACATCTTACTTTAAGTGAGTGTGACCCTAATCACCAAGCTAGAGCTTATGCAACCTCAACCTTTGATGGGGACTTGGCTAGTCCTAAAACTCTCTCCACTCACTTTATTTGGGTTTATTCAATCGACAATAAGAAAAAATAGCATGATAAATCACAAAGATTGGAAAAAACTATATGCATTGAATAAACACACTTAAATTATGAATGTATAGGGAACTTGGATTAGGAAAAAACCTTAGTGACCTCTTAGGGCTTGGCCGCCCTGTCGACCTAATTTAAATTGTACTAGTCGCGCTTCCCTAACAAGCTTAGAGACTAGTTATATAAAATAAAAACAAACCCTGACAGAATGAGGGGAATTTTGTCCTCTTACCACCTCATGCTTTCTAGAGGCTTTAGATATTTGTTTACAATTTACAACATAAGAGGATTTCATATCCTGTTTCTATGATGGCCACGGTGTTTCTTCCGAAGGCTTTTGGAAATCAAATTCAAATTGGGGTGGGGGGTTATGCCCCTACATCTCTAATTGAGTGACAAAGGAGGGACCTATAAGAACTTGGAGTGAAAATATATTGTATGTTCTCAATGTATCTCATGCTATGTTGTACTTTATTCCTTTTAATATATATATCTATGGTATTTTTTCCCTCAACATTGTGTGATCTATGTTATTTCATATTATATATTGGTATATTTTATTTTATCTTGAGGAATTTTGACTAGGTCTATTTGCAAACTAGATTATTTTCAAGGTAAGGTTGAGAAGGATATAGGTAACTTAGTTCATGTGTAATTTGAAGCTAAATGTTGCATCAACCTGGATATTACAGAACAATCATTGTATAAAGGTAATACATCCTCTCCTCATTTATTAGTAAAAACTCAACTTGTAGACTAGATCTCGTAAAAAATTTGATTTTGATCTATCACATGTTTATGACTAATCTTTGTTACCTCAATGAGAGGGATTTCCTATCTATAAGAGATTTTACACTATAATGATTACCAAGTTTGAGGGATGCATATCAAGTTGATTTATATGAATTATAGGGTTATTGGTTGATAGGATACCATATTAACCATAATGTCAAGTATGCTAAACTATATCATCATCATCATGAACATGATGATGCTGATGATAAAAGTGACCATGAAAATGATGATGATGATGAGAATATTGATGATGATGTCCATTCTCTAATCAATAAATTATTAGTTTAGATCCTTTCATGGCCATCAAATTCAGTGGTATTATGGTTGAGTTAGTATGATTATCATCGTCATCATGACAATGATGAAATTTATGATAACTACCATGATAGTTAAATTGATTCATATGATGATAGTGATGCTTATCATGGAAATGAAAATGGTGATGATGATTATTAGGTTCATTAGCGTGGGTATGATTAGCAGGGTCAAAGAGATTAATGAGTTAGTATTATTAGGTCAGGTGTTTAGTAGGTTTGGTTTATTAGGTTAATTTTTTATAGGGTTAAACATGGATTACGTTACATTATGAATTAAATGATTCTATATTAGCAAAATGTGGGTTAAACATTAAGAATTAATGGTTTAATTCTAATGATTAGGGGTCGATGCATTAGTATTAAAATACTTGAATAGGTAATAAAAGTGAAAGGTGGAGATTGCATGGCAAGCCAATAAGTGAAAGGGACATGTGCTAAATAGATATGGGTTATAGGGGTATTGGTTGGTGAGCTAATAAATCAACCATAACTTTGAGTATGTTAACATATATCACCATCATCATAGTCATCATCCTAATCATTGTTATTATCATAATGGTGATGATGGTGATGATGATGATGATGATGACACCTACCCTTTATTGTTAGGTTATTAGGTTGGAAGGATGATGATGATGATTTGGATGATAAAAACAAAAATAATAATGATGATGATAATTGGGTTGGGAAAAGGTTAGTTGATTTAAGGGGACTTGTGTGTTAGATTTATTGGGTTAGGGGTTTGTTGGTTAGGGACATTGTGTTATTTGTTTAGGGGATTTGGTTATGGATTATATTGCATAAAGGGTTAGAGGCTATTATATTAGGAATGTGTTGGTTAAATTTTAGGAATAAAAGGGTTATGTAAAAGGTTAGGTGTCAGTAGATTAGTGTTCAATTTAAGACTTTAATAGATAATGGGATTAGGAGGGGGAAAATACATAAGGGGTCATTTGGGTCATTAGGGTGTAGAGACATGTTTCAAGTATGTATGAGTTAGAAGGTTATGTATTGGTGGTATATTAAATCAACCATGAGTCAGGTTGGTTAAAATATATCATCACCATCCTCATTGTCACCATTATAGTCATGATGATGATGATGATTATGACAACAATCACAATGAGGATGACAAAAACGAGGATGATGAATTTGAAGAAGAGTGGGATGATTATAATGATGATGATGATAATTTTTTAGTTAATGGGCTGTGATAGGTTTTGTGGGACAAACAAAAATAGTGAGATAGGTTTATGAGGTTATGGAACCAATGGGTTTGATTTATTGGGTTAGTTACTTATGATGTTAGTCATGGGTTATATTCTATTAGGGTCTAGAGGTTACTAAATTAGGAATATCAAGGTTCTAGGTTAAGAAATGTGTTAATTTTAAGATTTAGGGGTTGTACACTCATGTTTAAATACTTTAGTAGGTTATACACATAAAAGAGGCGTTTTCTTATGGGTTCAATAGGTTGAATGGAGGTATGTGACAAATATATGGGTTAGTGGGCCATGTAGCATAGAACATGTTAAAATATAACATCAACACAATAATGATGATGGTTATAACAAATGTGATGATGATGATGATGATGATGATAATGACCATCATCTAATCAATGGATTAGTTCATTGGATCCCATCATGCACATCAAGTTTGACGGAATTATGGCTAACCATGTGCAACCATCATCATAAGGATAATGATCATTATCATGGTGATAATGATGATGACTATGAAGATGAAGTTGATGATAGTGATTATCATGATAATGAAGATGACTATGTTCATGATGATTACTAGGTTAGTAGAGTGTGATAAGGTTAGTGTGGTTAGAGAAACCAGTGAGTTACTTTTATTAACTTATGGGTTTTTCGGGTCATGGATATTTTTTACATGATTACAAAATTTATTAAAACAAATTTTAAACAAGTGTTGCAAGGCAGCGTAGTCCTTTCCATTGAGAATAAAGATTATGTTGCTACAAAATTTAGATATAGAAGATGCTAGCATGATGCATATAAAGCATACTATGAAATATTTAAACTGACATTAGTATAATATGGAGAAGCTTAATATATATTTTCATATATGTAAGCTAACAAAAATGATTATTCTATGAAATTGTTTTACAAAGCACAATTGTATTCATATTTATATGACAAAGTTTGAGAATTTATATTTCCCTGCAAAAAACATAAAATATTGTAATTCAATTATGAAGTAGTAACTTTGGTAGGACTTGTTCGAATCACATTTAAATTATGTGTATATAAAACTAAATAAATCTGTTCATATAGATCTGAATTACAAATTGTTTAGTACAATGCACACTTACATAGTGTTGATCAATTTGGCATGGCACTTAACATGATGCTAGACTCTTGCCTAGGCAAGGACTAATAATGTGAAAATTGTGAGGGAGTTTTTTGGGTTACTTTTGCCCAAATATTGAACCATTGACCATCTCATAACTTGAGGATGTTTTGAAAAAGAAATGAAGAAACAATATATAATAATGCTTCTATGTTGTTTTCTACAAGTTATCATACATTATCTAATAGCTTTAAAAAATAATGGAGAAAGTAGGAATTCAAGTAGAGTGGAGAAGAGCTACTTTCTAATTGAATAGAAAAATTATTGTAAAATTGGGCATTCTAATAAATAATAAAATTAGAAGGATAGAAATCACATAAGAATGTCTCTTGTATTTGACTTGTAGACTTGTATATAAATTAGTTAAAAAATTGAATCATAAAAAATAAAATATACATATAAGAAATTATTCTTTGTTATTGTTAATTTATATGAATGATGTTATGATATTAATAAATCATAAAAATACTTTTGATAAAATATAATCAGTTCATGTAATAATCACATATAATCTATATTTAAAATTATAGAATCACAATTTCTTCTTATTAAAACACTTAAAAAATAGGTAATATTGAATGTGAATACTCTCTATTATATACATAATAAATGAAAAACAAAAATTATAATTATTTATTTTATAACAATTCAATATAAAATAAATTATAGAATCAACTTCACTTAACTTTTTTTATAAATATTAAATTAATATAGGAAATATAAATTTAGAATATAAAAAAAAGTAATATTGAATGTTGGAATACCCTCTTTATATACATAATTAAATGAAAAGACACAAATGTAATTATTTAATTTATACCTATATCAATAGTGTACAACTCCAATCTACAATTCGTCACATATAGAATCAATTCACTTAACTTTTATATAATATAAAATTAATATAGAATATAAGTTCTAAATATAAAATTAAATAATATGCTGTTAAATATAAAATTTATTAAATTATAATATTATTAAAAAATTTTCATTAATACCTTAAATGAAATTCATTGTAAAATATTCATATTTAAATTTATATACAATGTAATCTAAATTTTATCCCTTTTTTTAAGTAAAATAGCTTTGTGTGTGCCATTCTAAATTCTCTTGATTTTGTTCTCACATTATGTCAACCTATAAATTTTAATTTATGCCCGATGTGGAAAATTTAGATTATAATATTTAGTTAAAGTTCGTTATATTTTGTAAATTATTTTTTTCAATAAATTTTATTAGCAATTATATAGATACTATTTAGATTATCTTAAAAAAATAGTAAATGGTATAGAGTGTTTTGTAAAGATATTTTTTATTTAAAATTATGAATGAATTCAAACACACCAATAAAAATAAATAATAAACATTAATCTTTATATTTTATAAATTTAACAATCTTTTTTTAATTTTATTTAAATAACATAAATTTTAATTATTTTAAAATAATTTAATTTTCACTAAATCAATTTTATAGGTTAAAAATGATATAAATTTGACGGAAAAAAAGTTAATGGCATATTTTTCAACTTGAAAATAAAAATACAATTTATATCATATATATATATATATATATATATTATATATACTTTTCTAGCTTTTAGGTTGTGAAAAATTACAGTGAAGTCGGAGGGCTCTCTCCAAGCTTTTTGAGCATAGGAATAAAATCTTAAATCAAACTAAATAATTTGTTTCTTTAGGTCCAATAGACCAAAGTTTGGTCTAAGTGGATGTTAACGACTATCATCATCATCATATAAATAAAAAATAAAAACTATTTTTCAACAAAATTATATTTGATTTTAGTTATTTCCAAATTTATTATCTAAATTTGATTAAAAAGCTTCCAATAAATATTATAAAAAATTGATTAATAAACTTATAGTAAATAACATAAAAAAAAATTTGGAAAAATATTATATTATAAATATGGGTTGGATGTTGGAAAGTTAGCCTAACAACCAAACATTTTCGGCAACTTTCTCTTTCAAATGGAGTACCTTTTAGTGAGACCTTTTGGAAGATTTTCAGGTGGGTTTTTCCCGTCTAATTTCTCTAAAATCCGGCAGGAATTTATTGAAATCACAAGCTTGATGGGTAACCCCGGCACAATTGAAGTGCCCTAGGAGTATTGAAATCACAAGCTTGTGGGTAACCCCTACACAATTGAAGTGCCCTAGGGGATTTTCAGAGTGTTAGAATCCATATATACAGTAAAAAAACAGTTTAAATAACACAAATCAAGATTTCACCTCAATGTTTTCCGCCATATTCTAGCAGCAGAAAGTCCAAAAAGTCGCACTAAAGAGAACTCCCTTTCAAATTTGTGATTTTTTATGTAGATATTTTTGAATCAGATTTAGATCATTTAAGATCATTTTCCCATGTACACCCGAAAGAGAAGTATAAGCTCCTAAGATCATTTCAGCATTAAAAAATTATATTAAGAAAAACAATTTTAAATAAATATATTTGTATGAAAACTTAACTTATTAGTAATGTTATTTAATTGTGATCCTCCATATAGTTTTTACTATCATTATATTTAGTTATGTTATTAAACTTTCATACTATATACAAGTAGAAATTATGCAATATAAATATCAAATAAAATTTAATATATTTATCTATAATTTACAAATTTATTAACCACAACTTTTTAATAAAAAAATATATTACTAATATTAGACCCTTTTAAAACAATTACCTATCACACTTTACCTCTTTAAATGATATTGTTGGTAAAATATGAAAATATAGATTTTTTTCCATTAAATTTGTTATGATCTAAACAAGCTATTATTAAAAAAAGATCTAAAGCATGAGATATTATTAAAAAATATGAAGAGTTGGACTACTTGAACAAAATATGTAGTTTTGTATATCAAATTGTAGTTTGCAATAAATAAATAATTACAAGCAATGAGACACAAGTCTAAAGCCAAAAGGCATGAGATATTATTAAAAATTATGAAGAGTTGGACTAGTTGAACAAAATATGTAGTTTTTGTGTGAGTTACAATAAAAACAGTCCACTGAAAAATCAAAGATACTCTACAATTATTTTTTTGTAAGCTTGGTGGGACTACATCTTTATCATGTCCAATATATCACCCCGATCGAGGCGAGAAATTGAACCGGTGACTTCAAATCAAGGAGTGCCTTAACAGGGCACCTGATCAACATCTATCCAAGACCCTGTGGATAGCGATACTCTACAATTTATTTTGTTACCATCAACAAGTACTTTCACATCTTAAGAAAAATAAAAATTGCTTACGATACAAGAGAGCGCACACACACACACATACAATTTCCATGTAAATCTGGAAATTTTATAAATACTAATAAAAACAAATTCTTCATTCAAATCATGAACCTACATAAAAGTTGCTAACAAATCTCAAAATATATAAAAAAAACCTACCGTTGTTAAAAAAATATTTATAACAATGAAAAACTACAAAAATATAATATAAAATAAATAAAATTTAGATAAAGAAGATCCACGATCAGAATTATTTATTTAAAAAAACATGAATTAAATAAATGAAAATTAAATGAAGAAGTCGCGAATTAAAATTATTTATTAAATAAAACATGACTAGAAAATTATTTTGTTAAAAAAAGTTTTCAAAGGAATAATATAAAGTTAAATGTAGGCATATTAGAAAATAATACTAACAATTAAAGATATAAGGTGAACATCTTTAGAAATTTGTCAACATACAATTGCAAGCATAATTCTTTTGAAAAATATTTACACTGAAATGTTTCCAGATTTTCTTTAAAATTGTATGCAAATACATAATGCTTGTAAGATTAAGAATATTTCTATGGTTCTTGAAAATTAAAACCACTAAGGAAAAATAATGCATGCCTACAATAGTTTAGAAGAATACAAAATGGCGTATGCTCCACACAAGAGCAAGACTTCGATATGCTGGCAAGAATTGGTAAACATTCTGCCAAGTCTTCTCACAAACATTGAATCCTCACAATGAAAGACCAATGGCATAACATAATGATAACATAGAATTTAGGTTAGAAAATATAGTAAAAACAATAAAGGGAAAGCACAAGGGTAGGGAAAGATTCACTCATGAACAAAATCAAACTCTTACAATATTAAAATATTAAACACAATGTTAAATTCTACAATGACTATAAGCATCTCTAAAAATTAAATTCCAACTTTTCCTACATAGATCACACTTCCCATTCACAATTGCTTGACGATTCTTATAAACTTTGTTCCATATTCCTATTTGTGGCCTGATAAGGCTAGAACGAGTTAATTCAACTACATTTTGATTTGATTTTTCGTTTTTTCTAGTTGTACCATCTTGTGTATCACAAGGAAGAGATCCATGGGTTGTGGAACGGTATTAATGAACATAACAAAACCAGAAACAATTAGGTTAACTAACTTTTTTCTAAATTTCATAATTCACTTTCTCCTCTTTATTTCATTATCTTTTTTAAAAAAAATATTTTTGCTCATTCCTTATTTATCAATAATATGATGGTTTTTCACAAACATTATTTAATCATTTTATTTATCCTAGATAAAAAGTAGAATATTCACTCAATATATTGGATATTTTAGGATCTAATAAAGATATGTTAACTCAACACAACCATATTAACGTTATTTTATGTTGATATTTACAATTTGACAAATTAATAAAAATTAGTTTGAATTATTGATTTCCTCTTCTTTGCTTACAAGATGCCAATTTTTTTTTCTACTTTTTTTCTAAGTTGGTACTCTATTCATTAATAAAAAAGGGAGTATATATATACCAAAAAACGGATGATCTCATATTGACTAGATTTGTTAACCAATGTTAGTTGGGCATTATATACAAGCAAAAACAGACTAAGGGAAGAAGTTAAGAGCATGGAAGCCCAAAAGCACCAAAATACATGCAAAATATATAAAACACATGTCACCATGCTTAATCATTTGAAGTAAAAAAAGATGGATTATCTAGCCCGATCCCTGGAGGGGAGAGGGTGATATGAAAATCTAATATGTTGCTCAAATGAGCTGACCAGGTTTCTATCTTTTCTACATTTTTAGCGAGAAGATTTACCCCCGCCAAATCACCACTATTCTTTCTCAAAGATGGCATTCAAAATATTGTAGCTGATTAATCATATCCATCACAACTTCATGCTCTTCCTTGTGACTCCTATCCTTCGCCTCTAGAAGATCCTCTAGAGATTTTTCCAAATTCTACTGAGCACTGGAACATTAGAAGGGCCACCTTTCGCATGCCCAGTTGTGGCTCCGCTACCACATTGACTACTATGGCCCTGGGTGCTTCCACCTCGGATTTGGGTAGCTTGCGGCCGCCTGAAACCACTGCTCCCACGACCACCTCACGAGGAACTTCCATCGTCACGTTCACCAATCCTTGATACCTTCCCACTTTAATCCCTCCCCCACTTAGGCAACAATGCCGAAAGGGGCACTTTATCCCCTGTGCATCTTAGAATTGGCCTCATTACGCACCCACTGAGCCAAGCTATAAACCTCCAAATTATCCCACAAAACATGTCTGTCTTATGGTGGTGCCCCCCACCCACACTCAAACCCAACAAAAAACTAACCTCATGACAGTCACCATACAGAAATAAGCCAGGCTCGATCAATTTTCTGGTTGAGCTAGCCTCAGATAGAATGGGCCTCTCGAATGTCGACTCCCAACAACAATACCATTGACCCAAGAAAGACTCAAGAACTGACCACCCCCATAGAAAAGTAACACCCGAATTCCATATGTGCACATGCATGCACCACTACCTCAACTCGAACCTCGTCAAACCCCAACCAAGGATAGAGGAACCCCAGAAATACTAAGACCACCTAGCTCCCAGAAGAAAACCTGTCCACACTTAGCCTGAGTTAGGACAAACTTACAGCAACATGATTCATTATTCAAACCCAGACAATAAGAACCAATATCCAAACCATAATGAATCCCCAAAAAACAAGATTCGACTTAGGCAAAGACAAACCTAAAATACCAAGGCACTGGTACATAGAGAAGACACCACATAAATGATCACCCCGTCTGAAGAGACAGCAAGCTATCGTCCCCAGAGCAATAAGGGTGGTGACAAAGCCTACCCGAGAGGTGAACAACCCAAATCCAATGAAAAAAGACACAGAGCATGAGCTAAACTGGCTTACCTCCCCTAGACAATGAACTATTTTCCCAAAGACACCACATCGCGCAGAATTTATAGTGCCTCAGCCTACGACACCTCTCTGCCTCCTTCGGGAGCATAGATCCTAGCCACGGGAAAATACCACTCACCACTAAACCTTATATCACCACTCATATGTTCTCACAATAACTCGGGCCTCTCGCCACTTTCTGCATTAAGTTTATAATTTCTAGAGTCTTTCCCGCATTGCCATATCACACGCACGCGCCAACACAATTAACATAATTGGATACATAACGTGGGAGGGAAAATCCTCTTCATTCCGATCCTTCTGTTGTATGCCCACTATTATAGCCCACGCGTCAACACTTGTACTTGCTTTTCCTCAAGATGTGACACCCCCATCGGAGATTTCTCTAATTTAACTTTAATAAAAAATAATATCAACTAATTTCATTTAAAAAAATAATATACATTTTTTAATTAAGAGGTTTTCTTTATTTGATTCTTTTAACATCTGGATTTCTAGAATATGTTAACTCAACACAACCATATTATGTTATGCTCATATTTATAGTTAGTCAATACAAAGAGTTAATTAATGAAAAATAGTTTGAATTATTGATTTGTTTTATGTTGATTAAAACATTCAACCATCATCGCCTTGAAAATTGATGAATTGTGAGGTTTTTTACTTTATTAACGTTATGTTATGTTCGTATTTAAATTAGTTATTTACATTAAATATAAATTTTCATGATTATTAAAATTTATTAGTACACAATTTCATACAATCATCTATAACTTCATGTATTTATTTACTTTAAAAATATATCATTATTTGAGCTTATATATCCATTATATTATTTGTTTATCATTACAATTTTATTTGAGCATATCTTTCTCTAATTTAACTTGAATCAAATTAATATCCACTATATATATATATATATATATATATATAT
>APFE030015453.1:0-10964 GCA_000404065.3 Pinus taeda | reverse complement strand
AAACTAATATCATTCTTTAAATATTATTTTTCAAGAACTAGTGATATTCGGTTTTAATAAATTAATTTAAATATTATTTTTCAAAAACTAGCCAATTAATATAGTCGTTACCTATTAATATTTTTAATAAATTAATTAAATAATATCATTATTTAAATATTTTTTTCAAAAACTAGCTGTTTAATATAGCTGTTACTTAATAATATATGTTTTTAACATTATAATTTAAACATTATTATTCAAATATAGTAATTACTTAAAATTATGTATCTACATTGCTCTCTATTTAAGCCTTTGCCATGGTCTACCTCTTCCTTATGATGAACCACACTTGTTGGTTCAAAACATCTTAGCCAAAAAATTCTCTCATGTGATTTCTACCGAAAGACTTTGTTTAATTCATTATGGATCATAGAAGCTTGAATACAGAAAATACATTCATCATTAAATTCCATAATTAAACTTTTTATAATAAAGTGATGCTCTATGTGCCACTTTTGAACATACTGTGACAAATCTTTTTCTTAAACCACTGCAAATTTACCACTACCTTGGTACCAATTTCGTAATGGAAGCATTGGAGTTAGATGGAGCTGTAGACACGGGAGTGAACCCATGCCTTGTAGACTCGGTATTGGGGAAACATGAGAACTCACAAATGCAGGTTTTGTGGGATCTGTGATGTCCGTAATGGAATCAGTTGAAAGCATCGAAGTGACGTTCAACTTTGGTGGACAAAGTGACGATTCAACTTGTGTACACAAAAGACCAACCTGAATGCATCTCAACGCTTTCTTTTCATCACATATTCCAATAATTTCTCGATCAATTATCCCCACAATGTTTCCTGCTTCATATGACCTCCATACCTGCATAATCACAGAGGGTTCATCATTCTTATCAAATATATATACACAGTGGACACATCCACATGAACTAAAGAGCATGGTATTAAATTAAAGGCAGATATGCATCTCACTCATCTCAAAAGAATTTGCATTTCAGCTGACAAATTGAAGGCCGTGTTCTTTCTTCCTATGATAATTTCGAGGACAAGAACGCCAAAGCTATAAACATCAGTTTTTATAGATACTTGCCCCAACATAGCTTACTCTGGTGGCACATAACCACTGCATATACAAAGTACAATTTCAAATATCATAAATTGAGGCAAAAATTTAGAAATAGGAGATGATAAGTTATTTGGAAATGTAACATAGTTGCAACCAAGATTGTAAATCCCACGACCATAAAAAATCTTAATCAAGAATATAAATGTACCCCATAAAAAGTTCCAACCAAAAAAGGGTATAAATGTTTGACGTCTTGGGTAACTTTAGGAAACGACATATGGTTAGTTATATGAAGGTAAAATATATGGATGGAAAATGTTTGACGTTACTAGATGGTATATTCGAGATGGGTTTAAGGTTATGATCAGGCTAGACTCTATGGTTGGTATGAAGGAATGATTCACTTTGTGGGCTCTTTTACTGCAACACAACCATAACAAGGATATTCTTTATATGAAGAAAATACATAACATACAGTTAGGGATTTTGTTTGGCTATAGATGGAGTTCGGCATATGAACCAGACATCCAGGAAGGTCTCACACAAGAAGGGGTACATTACACTAAAATTTTAATTGAAATGGGTATCACTTTAGGAACAACACAATAAACTGATATGGAATGGTGAGACTAAGAAAGAAGATCCAATGGTAAAAGATATATATAAACACTTATATCATAAATCGCTGATAAAAAATATAGATAAGTGGATTCATGTCATGTGGAAGTGGGATATCCCGCTCAAGATGAATTTTTTTTTCTCGCTGGGGATGAATGAAAAAATATTAACCCAGAATATCCTACAAGAAAGAAGTATGATTAGACTTGGTATATGTGGTCTTTGTATGAACAATTTGGAAACATCAGATCGGAGTACTTATATTTATATAAGTGCTATTATGCATAAGAGGTATGGTTCGACACTCTTCTTTCTTTAGGTATAATGCAAATTTAGTGCAACGGTAACTTGTCCAATTTTATTAAGAGATGGTTTCTTACCAAGAAAAGACATAAAGTTCTCCCTTTCTTTGTTATTTGGACCATTTGTTGCAGCAGGAATGTGGAAATATTTGAACAAAAGATAGGGAAGCCTTAGATAGATATATACAAGATAGTATCAGCTTATGTGAAAATGAGGCCGAAGCATAGATACAAAGGTTTAAGGTACACAAAGAACAAGACATATGGGGTAGTTATCATGTAGGCTTTTTTGATGGTGCATGTAAAGAGAGACTTTGTGGTTGTGGGGTGGTCATTTCCATTAATCCTGATCATTTTTTGTGGGAAAGTGGTAAGGGATCAAATAGCAAGGCGAAACTTTTAACACTTTGGAGAGTTCTAATTGTATCGAAATGGATCAGGATAGACAATATCCAGATCATTAGGGATGCAAAGGGAATTATAGAATGAGTGATGCACAATACAAATTTCAATCCACTCATTCTAAAAAATTGGATGAATGGGATTTAGGTGATGATGACAATGTTTCGAGAAATACATTTTGAACACATATATAGCAAACACAATTGGATAGCAGACATGCTATCAAAGAGAGGGATGAAGAAGCCAATAGGGATTTTTTTTTCTCAACATTTGAATAGGAATAGATGATCAACTCAGAAAGCATCAATTATGCATAGTCTTAAGGGGAGGATGTGACTCCCACCCAAGAAGGACAAGCATAAAGAGAAAAATCGAACTTTTTGTTTTTTTATTACAAGATGATGGTAATCTGTTTTGTTTAGAGTTAATACTAGTATGTAGAATATGTAATTTTAAAGTTACAAGTAGCATAGATGATTAAAGATGAAAAAATGACTTAACGATCCTTTACTGAACAGTTAGTAACTTAGACAAATCAAGTTAGTTTCTTTTATAGGTAAATGAAAAAGAAAAAACCTAGATAATGTACTACTCTTTTCTTAGTACAAAAAGGTAGCATTTTTTTTTACTAAAAAAATACAATTACAATATTGTCAATCCTATTGAAATAAAATTAGCATAGAGTAAAACATCTGCATTAACGGTGTGTGAGAGTAATGATTGTATTGAAATCTCACTAAGTTCCAACAACTCTTGCAGTACTAATGTGAGTTTGGTTATCAGGGAAAAACCTGGCTATTTAAATCAAAATCTGCTATCTTAGGTTTCAGTTCCTCATCCAACAACACATTGCTTGCTTTAACATCCAGATGAATAATGCGTGGTCTCGAGTCCTGATGAAGATAAAGAAGCCCACGAGCTACTCCCATTATTATATTGTAACACTTCCCCCAATCAAGTTGGCTGCGTTTGATTGGGTATCTATCCATGCATGTCATTAATTAATTTGGCATAATCTGAATATCCTTGTTCAAACAATAACAATTTTAATTTTCCATCTACTTTCATAATAAAATGGAAGCCACTCATCAAATCAAATTTGATCAAGGCTCTTATTGGGTAAGTATTCATAGACCAACAATCTTTCTGATCTCTCTACGCAACAACGCAGTAGGCATACAAGATTTCTATGTTGAATTTTGGCCCCAAGTTTAACTTCATTTAAAAACTCTTTTTTTTTTTTTTCGCCAAGTTCCATTCTAAATATGTTGAATAATAATAAGTGAGTCTCTTAGGATAACAATCTTTGTGACTTGAACAACTTTTTCTATAAGAAGAACTTGCAATAGGCCATGCATTTCGACTAGGTCATTGGTCATATTTCCCAACTTGCATGCATGACATGTAACCAATTTTACTTCGAGGCTATACACAAAAATCCCATGAGGTTTAGCTCAATTGGCAATCGCCTTGTTATGCATTAATATGTAAAAGCACGAGATTCAAATTTCAAATCCTTGTGGGTTCGACCGACAAAAAAATAAATATAAATCCTACAAATGTTATACAACAAACATTAAAAATTGCTTTTACATAAATATTAATTATTCTTTGAAGAACAAAATTTCATTCATGAATCATTTCCACGTAATGTAATGGTATCCTCATTTTTCTTTATTTTTTCTTTATGCCCAAACTATGGCATCAACTACAATATACACAAGTTCTATGTTCTAGGGATTTGGTATCCAATATTGTTTTAATAGTTTTTCGATGTAATTCCATGATCTAGGCTTCACCAATCAACCTTAACACAAATAATTGACTTATGTATACTACCAACGAAGGTATCTGAGGTGGTCATTTCCATCCAAATAATCTCCCATATATCCTCATTTCATGATTTAATGGGAATCATATATGCATTTCCTCAACATATCCAATAATATTTCCATGTTGCACTTGGGTCTATCATATATTGGTTTGCCTATTACATTTAAAAATCCTTCATAATACTTGAGATACATGACATTTTTTATGCCAAGAATAGGGTTTCTTTCCTTGTCTTAAGTCAATATTCGTTGGAATATGAATGAATTATGTCCACTAATCATATGATCATTGCAAATTTTATTCAAAACTATTAAGTATGAAAATTTCTGAATCTAACACATCAGAAACCCCTATTGCAATTTCTGGTTTACTATCTCCTACTTGTTCTTTACATTAACAAGCTATTTAATTGCATAAATGTAGAAGTAAACACAAATGCAACCTTCAAAGTTACATAGTTCATGCACTGAAGTAAATAGAAAAATAACACAAGGGACACCGTTATTTTTGGACAATCATCCTCGAAAAAACCCAATGAGGGAAAATCGATGCAACGTATATGAGGGTTTTATTATTAAGCAGATTTTGTGAATACAACTAGGGTGCCAAAAATGGCTCACCCAATAGAGAATGTACTCGACAGTATTACTTCTATCCGGAGACAAATATTCTGGCAAATTAGCAACTAGATGATCAACCCCATAGTGACTCTAACTGTGCCTTGTGCTGGACAAGGAAAGCTACTCCAAGCATTTCTCTAGTAATGCTTCACCATAGAAGCATCACATTGATCCCCCGCATCGGTCCTCCTGTGATGATGCTAGACTTGCTACCCCACATCCACTGCATTGCTGCATCCTGTCCTACTTCCCATGACACTGCCACTGCCACTTCCATTGCTACATCTATACTGCAGCTCCCTCTCAACATGTTGCCCATAACACTACCACTACTAACTATTGTACTGCAACTCAGTTACTAAGAAGTAAGTAACTGACTTCCCCCAAATACTGACATCCTGATCAGTTTGGAAGCCTCATGATGTTGAAGCCATCTTTGCTACTGTCATGTGCTCCCTCTACTGCCACTGTGCTGCTACAACTTCTTCTGCCCCTCTCGCACTGGTGCAACCTCCACTGTGCTGCTACAGACTTCTACACTCAAACACTACAATTTTGCTCCATCACACCTTGCTCCACCCGACACCTATCATCATGCTACTGTCATTAAAGGCTCCCGTAGCCAGATGTGATCCAATAGTTTGGGTACCTCAAGGATCCTCCCCCTCTTCTGTAGTCCTCTCAACTACAACTCAATGTATCCAATCCTCTTCTCTAGAGGTGCATGAGCAGTCATGGCACAATCATCATTAGTCTTGACATCCTTCTCTGCCTTTGCTGGAGCAACCTTTGAGTCGGAAGCTTCTCTCACGCCTTTCTTCCTTGGGCACTGAGATGCATAATATCCCAGCTCCCCACAGTTGAAGCACTTGACCTTGGAGATATCTTTACTCTTCCTCTTCTGAACCCTCTACTGTCCCACATATCCTAGATCTTCCTCCTCCTCCTCCTCTTTCTTGATTCAAACTCCCTTACCACTACTTCATTCCTTAGTCAACCTCCTGGTCTCTTCCTATCAAAGAGCTGCTCGCATCTCCTCTCAAATAGGGAGGGTCACTATGGCCAAAATGCTTTGGGAAAATGTCTCCCAGTCCTCAAAGACTGCATTCAGAGCAGTCCTGACTATAAACTTTGGATTCGGTGTAGACCCCACAAAAGTAAGTTGGTCACGAATTCCTTGCAACTTGAGAAGGAAAAAATCTATCTCTTCTCCTTTCTGCATCTGATATGACCTCAGTTGATTCTCTAATAACATCTTCTGCTGCACGAAAGAGACTTGGTATAAGGTGGTTAGCGTCTGACATATCTCCCTTGTTGTGTTCTTCTCAACAATATGTAGTAAGACATGATCCTTAACCTCGTCTAGAATCATGCATTTTGATTTCTCTTCGGACTCCTCATACTTTTCATTTTCATTCGAGTCAACTGGGACAACTATGGTTTTGAAGGCATAGTCCTTGATGCGATGTTTATCCGGGATTGCTAGGATCCTGGCCTTCCAGATGAGAAAATTGGAAGCCCCATCCAATCTGTCTTGATCCCTCAATCCGTTTACTACCATCTCTACTCCTCTTCTCTAGACTCCCTCTGAGTCTCGACCCGCCTATTGGAAATCCTCCGCCCAATTGCTGAATCACTCCTCTCCAATCCTCCTTTTCCCTTACAACTCAGATCTAGATTTCTTGGCTATAAATCTGTCGAGGTAGTGCTTTCCTCTAACTTAGTTTAGTCCCCTTAGAAATTTTTCTGTACAGACTTAAACAACATCCCACCATCTCTTCAAATCACAATATGCACAACTCCCTTAGCCCCAAAAACTAAAGAATCTGAGCCCTTCAGGCTCTGCGCAATCACGGCTTGGGCTAAATCTTCTCCTCCCTGCCAACTGCATCAATCCTTCCTGGCATAGAAAGATGAAGTGGCTCTGTGTAAGCCTATTCTGCCCCACTCTGCCTCTGCGCTGGCCCTTATCCTGGCTTAGAATGCTGACGCAGGCTCTGCGTGAGCCTCAACATCACACTCTCAGCACTGTGTTACTCCTCCTCTTGCCTCTTCAGCACTGGAATAACGTTGTGTCTGGGGACAACTTCTTCTTTGCTGCAAATTCTCAGGTTTATTTGGCTCGTGTCTTTAGTCCTCCTTAATATGCAATCCCTCTAATACCATCTGAAAATTTCTGAATCTAACACATCAGAAACCCCTACTGCAATTTTTGGTTTACTATCTCCTACTTGTTCTATAAATTAACAAGCTATTTAATTGCATAAATATCGAAGTAAACACAAATTCAACCTTCACAGATACACAGATCATGCACTAAAGTAAACAGAAACAATAACACAAGGGATACCATTATTTTTGGATAATTGTCCCTAAAAAAATCCAATGCGGGAAAACTGATGTAGCATATATAGGGTTTTATATTAAGCAGATTTTGTGAATACAACTAAGGTGCTAGAAATGGCTCACCCAATAGAGAATGTACTCAGAAGTCTTACCTCTATCCTAAGACAATTATTCCAGAAAATCAACAACCGAATGATCAACCCCACAGTGACTCTAATTGTTCCTTGTGCTCGACAGTGAAAGCCACTCCAAGCATTGCTTTGGAACTTGTCACCCTCTTTGGAATTGCACCATCCTCTCCCGGCTCAAGATTTGCTGATCAACTCCCAGTTTCCCCCACAGAGTCTCCTAGTGCTACTTATGAAGCCCTCCATGTCGTCTACATTAGCCTCTATGACTTCTGTGTCAGCCCGTATGGCCCTTTGCATCCTCTTCACTGGCTCCTACGACCTCGGCATCAACCCTCCTTGGACTGTGCTGTCTCTCCCAACACTTTTCTGCCTCTCTCCTATGTATTCTCCAGCCTTGGATTAAAATCCCTTGTTGAAATGCCCCTCACTGCAACTGATCTCTAACTCGATTTCCTCAGCAAACCCAACCCTAGAAAATCCAATTCTTGATCTATCTTGGTGTATCTCCAACTGACCCTCAAGCCTCCTCTTATGCTTTTCCTGTTAACGATTCAACGACTGAGATTATGTCCCTAATCAAGGGCTAATATTAGATATAGTTTGATCCTTGTCACTTAGAACTTTCTCACCCATTTTATATTAATACACATTAATATTTTTATTTTCCTAAGTTTAGACTTAGGAGCCCATTAAAAATATTAATTATTTAATGTCTCTTCATCCGAGTGGAATTTGTATAAATGATTGCTAGGTCTTGGAGATCTCATGTGCCTTAGACTCTCCACCAAATTTCATGGCTAGAGTACATTCAATGTTATGAGAAATCAACATTAAGAACACTTTTTCAATACTCTACCTTATTATTCCATTACTCTATGACAATTAGGTAAGCCTCATTATTGATGGTGTCTTTGACATTCTTATGCATGATCCAATTCCTTCATTTAGTTATTTTATAGTGTCATCATTCTCTTTTGATGTAATAAATATAGTTTACTTGTGGGAAAATTAGTTTGACCTTCATTATCTATATACCACAAGTCAGTTGGCTCTAACCACTCAATATATCTAATGGATTCCTTGTACCCTAATACTAAGACATCATTGAGTATTATAATTAGATGCATTGGATAGTAATGAGATGTCCAGCCAGTGCATTTTTTTTTACCTATTTCCCGTATATCTTAAATAAAATGTTCAATTCACACACCTTGCCACCTAGAATAACCATTTTTTTCAATTTTGTAGTATGTATCCATCATTCCGCTCAAGGAAATTTAGGATCAGTTATTGAACCCTTTAAAACATGGATACAATGTTAGTGAACTAGCAATACAGAGCCACAACCTCCAGGCAACAAACACATTGCAATCTATGAGATTTACGCTTGCCATCAAACCTCTAGGATCTTGGCTCTCAATCATCATTTAAGTCACTCCGCCCCCTACACCAAGGTGGGTTGCCACTCAGGTTTGGCTTTTAATTCAAAACCCCTACAATTCATTATAGGATTGGCTTCTTTTCATGGTATCTCTAATCTCTCTAATATGGAATTTTGGTTCTCACTTCTCTATTCCCCTCTTTGGTTCAGATTTTGTAGCAAGATTCCTCACTTCATCCTCCTTGTAATTCTAATTTTCTGCCCCTACTATTAGCCCAATAAGCTTAATCTCCTGTGAATCCCCCTAGTATTACTCTATCAGCGCTATGTTCTTCCCTCCTGCACAAATGGCCATTTTTCTTAGTGGGACCTAGTTTGGTGAGCTGGGGTGTAGAAACCTTGTAGAAGTAGTTTGATGGGGCCAATAAAACTTTACTAGTTTAGCATGGAACCTTGCACACATATACCTTTCCAATGACATAAGAATCATCTCAATTAGAGTCTGTATGCAAAAATTATGTCAATTGGAAGATGACCTTCCTGTTTTGACCACCATAATTTGAAAGGATGATATTTCATCCCCTATTATTCATGGAAAAGGGGCTAACCACCTCATCACGATGAATAATACTTTAGAAGACTCCATATTGTAACTCTAGTTAAGAGTTGAAGGATTGAAACTTAACCAATAGTAGGCTATCAAGTTGTGTTATAATCGAGCCACTAGGAGGAAAAGGGGTTCCATTTTATGGGACTGCATTTTTTTCCATAGATGAGTAGAGTAGACAAGAGTGGAGTAGAGAAAGGAGAGATAAAATAGATATGGTTTTTGCATTGTAGCATTCCATGCACCACAAGTCTCTCTCTTTGTACTTGCGTCTATTTTCCATGTAGAGAAAAAGAGCATAGAAACCTCACCTTCTAGCTAGGTTTCCTCCTAAAATGGTTTTTGAGGTTATATCTTGTGTTAAGCTGTGGTTCATGAGTTTTATTTCATTTTTCTCTATTTTCTACATAATTATCATTTACATACATACGCAAAAAACAATAATTAACAAATCCAAGAATCTAAGGAGAAATAAATCCTAATAGTTTAGATTTTGATTTTTCTAATATATTTTAGAAGATTTATTGTGATGAATTGTCCAATGAGATATCCATGACAGTTTATAAATAAATTAAATATAATATAAAAAATATATTGAATTGTTAAACTTGGCCACTGAACCTCGAAAGACCTAGTATGTGATTCAACTAATAAACTTAGAATTGAACCTCAATTAACTCAAATCTATGATAAAAAAGATACATGTGGGTCACTTCATTTGAAAATGACATCCCATTATGTCTAAATACTTCACTTTAATGGAGATTAAAGGACGTTGTAAACTTTGATATTAGGCTTTACATGAATATCGCAAACATTAGCATCACATTATCAAATCTTATGCTCATTTGGCTCATGTTATTGTCACATTATCCAATCCTAGTGTCCAAATTAGATCTAAAAGCTTGACTTCAATGGGAGTTGAAGTGCATGCTATTTTTTCATGCACAACAAAACACCTATCATCACATTATCAAGCACTAGGCTCATTTGTCTCATGTGCTATTATCACATTATCATGAGAAGTGAAGAGACCTTGAATGAATTTGGTGTTTCCTACTTCCACCTTGAATGAATTTGTTGTTTCCTACTTCCATGATATGAGTGACATGGAATGTTTGTGAATTTGCATCCCTACACTAGAGGAAGACAAGGTGAATATAAAGGTGAAGGAAGCAAAACTACAAGGATCACTTTGTAAAAGGACAACCAAATTGAGAATAAAGAAGACAAAGATGAACATTTAAGGTGGAAGAAACATAACCACGAGGGTCACTTGGTAAAATGCTAACCAAATTTAGAAATATGGAGAGACCTTGGTTGCTACTTAACATTTTTAGATATCTTGCAAGTGAAAATTGGCAAGCTTGCCCATGCTCAATGAGAATGTAGTGGGACATTAAATGAATTTGGAAGACGTTAAATGAATTTGGAATTTCCCACTTCAGCGTGTTGAGTGTCATGGAATATTTGTGAACATTCATTATTGCACTTAACAAAAAAATGAAATTATTGAGCAAAAACAAAAAGACCAAACACCAAATAAAACACAACAACAACACTATGTGAAATGAGAAGAAAAATACAAAAAAGAATTTGATAAAAAAAACCAACAAAAATAACAACTAAAAACACAAATTAATAATATATA
>APFE030015451.1:24265-75910 GCA_000404065.3 Pinus taeda | reverse complement strand
TTTTCTTTTTCACAAGATCGGTTGCTTGCTTATATTCAAAAGAAAAAATGAGGGAGACGGATCTCCAGTTTTACAGAATGATGTTGGAATATGAAGAACCAACAACAGATGCAGTTGATGTTAGAATCAGCATTACAACTTGTTTCCGTCGCTGTGAAGAAGCGAAATGATGTATAAACTCTGACAAACTGTAATAAAATAAAACAGGTTTTGCACTTCATTTTTATTTTTTTTCAGATGTGTCGTGTTTGCCGCCCACTGAGGTAAAAGTAGCGTCGTTAATCCAGTTCAAATAGATTTTTATTTGATGTGCTTTGACTTATCATCAAAACCTCCTGTGAAGCAGACTCGGATGAATACAAAGTTGCAAGAGGACTAAAATTGGGAGAGAGACACTCTGTCTGGGGGAGCAATGATGTTGCGTTCGTAGAGCCATGTCCAATATGCGCCTGAGACTGATAGGCTGGAGATAGGAAGAGGTCAACAGGAGTAGGAGAACAATCAATTGAGCACGAAATGTTGGAACCGCTGAGAACGCAGAGCTTTGAGGGATTTGAAAGGGCGGTCCAGAGAGAGTCAGAGTTTGGTGCTGAAGAGGTTAAATCTGTGGTGGCCAATGCCATTGGATAGGAGGTAGAGATTTGATTCTTCGCAGAGAGGCAGGGCAAAGAGCTTCGGAAACCACGAACAGTGTTCTGCTGTGGGGTGGATCTACAAAGAGGATATAGCCTGATCATGGCAAGAAAAAGTAATGGTCAGTGCCATTGCACCAAAGGTTGCCAACAGGGTGTGAGCAGGCTTTATTTGCCAATTTATCTGCAGTTTTGTTAAGAGATCGAAGGACGTGGTAATAAAGATTGCCTTTCATTTGCTGGTCCAGAGAATGGCATCGCTCAATGATTTGCTGCAGACTCAGATTTTGGGCTTTTCTGTTGCTTATCATCAGACCAATGATAATGGCACAGTCTCCAATAATTATAGCCTTGGATTTACCAAGTTTCTGAAGCTGGAGCAAACCTTGAAGGAGGGCAAAAGCTTCAGCCCTGTTGTTTGAAGCATGGCCCAGACCCCATTCATATTCAGTTAACACATCTCCATTACCGTTGCAAATAAGACCTCCGGCCCCAGCCATTCCTGGGTTGGATTTGGAGGCTCCATCGAAAAAAAGATAATGAGTATTGCTGTTCCTGAGCCACTGAGCAAATTCTTCATCTTTCATCCTGATTTTCCAGCTGCATCTGGGGCTATCTCTGCTATTGGGATCACATCTTTTTTGTTCTGTGCTGCTTCTGTCCAGAATATGCCCTATGTAATTCCTTTCTTCGACTGTTAGGTCCAGCACCTTCAGATTCCCATGACATTTTGTGGATAGAGTTTCCAACTTGAGATTCCAAGCTTTGTTGTAGAGCTTTCTAACATTAGTTTCTGTGCCTTTGAAGATCATTCTGTTTCTTGCTAGCTAGATGTTCCAGAGAAGTGTACAGGGCAGGGCATTCCAGACCCTTCGAGCTATATTGTTTGCTTTTCTTCCCCACGGGTAGCTCTTTTTCCATATGTGCAATGCTTCAAATATACTAGTGCCAGGCACCCAGGGGGGATTGTGACTCCGAAAGGCTTCCTTCCAGCAGGCTGAAGCAAATGAGCAATCTATAAATAGATGCTGGATTGTCTCTTCTTCATTTTGGCAGTTTGGACAGCGAGATGGTCGAATTATTCCTCGCTTTCTGAGGTTCTCATCAGTGAGGACTTTCCCTCTTAAGAGGATCCATAAGAAGAACTTGATTTTTGGAAGAGTTTCTGCCTTCCAAACAAGTCTCCAATGTGCCCAGATTGCCATGGGATACTCGTTGATGCAAATCTGATGATAAGCAACCTTAATAGTGTAGATAGTGCCTGAAGGATCCCATCGAAATTCATCAGCAAGGTAGCGTTTCGAGGGCGCTATACCATGGAGATAAGTTTTTAGGTTGTTGAGACTGATTTCTGCATCTGCTGGTATATGAGGGAAACTCCAACCTTTCCAGGTATGGGAGTGGGCTTCCCATTGAGAGATCTGGGCCAGAGTTTGAATAACTGCATTGCTAAAAAGAGCTAGACTCTGTTGAGTAGTAGGCTGTTGGCTTATGGGCTGTTGCCCCATTATTTTGTCTTCTCCAATTCTTATGTAGCTGCCTCCTTTGGGCACTTTGGAAGTGTTTTGGTCAAGAAAAGGTATAGCTTTCTTACACATCCTCCAGATTTTAGAGCATGCTCTGTTGGGGAACTCATGATCCAAAAGCTGGTGCCTAGGGTGGCGAGGTATTTTTTTTCGAGAACAGTTTTCCACCAAGCATTCCTTCCAGTTATGAGTCTCCAAACCAGCTTGCCAGCAAAGGCGAGGTTTAGGAATTTAGATGATCTGATTCCCAGCCCTCCATTCTCACATGGCTGAGTGACCTGCTTCTAGCTTACCAAGTTGTATTTTTTTTTTCATTTCTCCCTCCTTGCCAAAGAAAGTGACGAAGGAGAGCATCCATTTTAAAATGGAAGTTAGCGGGGGCTTGTAAAAGTGTAAAGCAGTACAAGGGCAAGGAGGAGAGGCCTGCTTTCAGAAGAATTATGCGCCCTGCAGGGTTAAGCCAAGAAGTGCCCCAATGCTATATCTTCCTTTTCATTTTGTCAATAATAACTTCCCAGGCTGTAGCTTTCAAGTTGCCGGCACTTACAGGCATGCCCAAATAAGTAAATTGCTTCCAATTCAGCTTACAAGGAACCCCAAGAGTACAAGCAATCCTATGGAGAACATGTGCCAAAGTGTTCCACCCATAGATACAGCTTTTAAGATAATTTATCAGACCTCCAGAGTAGCTCATGTATTTGTCTAGGAGGGTTTTGAAACGACGGGCTATGATGTTTGAAGCTCCCCCCATTAGAAGAGTATTGTCGGCAAACTGAGAGTGATTGATGTTTTTGACTCCATTGTCAAATTTGATCCCGGTGATGAGGCCCATGCGACGATTGTAATCCAGATCTCTACTAAAAGACTCAGCAATTAATATAAAGAGATAAGGTGAGAGAGGGCAGCCTTGTCTAAGGCCTCGAGAGGATTGGAAGGAAGGTCCAGGTCTACCATTTAGAAGAGGGGAAATCCAAGGTCCTGTAATGCAGGCTTTGATAAGGCTAATAAAGGATGTGGCAAATCCCATTTTTTCAAGCACAACAAACAGGAAGGAATGTCTGACACGGTCAAAGGCATTGGCTAAGTCTAAATTTAAGATGAAGCCTTTCTCATTTCGGGATTGACTGGAGTGAATGGCCTCTTGGACAAGAAGGATGGAGTCCGAAATTTGCCTATTGGCCAAAAAACCCCCTTAATTTTCAGATATGAGAGGGGGGAGGATAGGTTTTAGGCGAGTAGCGAAGATTTTTGTCAAAATTTTATATGATGAGTTATACAAGGATATTGGGCGAAAGCGAGAGAAAGTCAAAGGTCGATTTTCTTTAGGGATAAGGGCAAGATGGGTGGCATTAGTGAATCCTCCAATTTTGCATTTATGTTGGACCCATCTTAGCATTTTGACAAGATCTTTTTTTATTACTCCCTAGTATGTTCTATAGAAACAGATAGGAAAGCCATCTGGACCTGGGGATTTATCTGGCTAGAGAGCCTAGATGGCATCATGTATTTCTTCTTCATTGATCTCCTTAGTCAAATCTGCATTAATATCCTCATTGATTCCTTTGGGCATATGCTGTAGGAGGTCTGAATAGTCCTCTGTTTCCTTTGTCTCAGTTAGGAGAGTGTTGTAATAGGCTGAGGCAGTTTGCTTGATAGCTTCTTGGATTTTTTGAGGGAAACCTTCCTCATCGTTGATCACGGTGACATTATTTCTGACTTTCCGGACAATTTCTTGCTAATGGAAGAAAGCTGTATTTTTGTCTCCTCCATGAAGCCAAAGCTGTCTTGACTTAATTCTCCATTTCTGCTCTTCTTCTCTATTAACTCGGTACAACTGATAATATATATCACTTTCTAATGCTTTATCCTCTTGGGACAACCCATTTTCCTCAATTTTTCTGTGAGTTTCTTTCAATTTATTTTTTAGCTCGTCTTTGACATTTTCTAGTTCTTTGTAATGCTGCTTCACCCATTCCTTCAGGGCGTGTTTTGTATTCTTCAGCTTGCATTCCCAAATGAATCCCGGTGATCCTTTTATATGATGATGCCAGGCTACAATAGGATTGCTACACCAAAGAGAATTGTATTTGAAAGGCAACGGCCCCAATGGACAATGTGCTTCAAGATCAGTGCTAATGGGATAGTGATCGGAGGCTAAATAAGGCAGAATATCAGCATGAGCAGTGGAAAAATAAGAGAGGAAAGAAGTATTTACCAAAATTCTGTCAAGGCGCTCCAGAATGTTATCTCTGCCCAGCCTGCGGTTGTTCCAAGTGTACCTCCGATTTTTTGGGATGATATCTACTAAATCGCACTCTTGCATGATGTTTTCTAGCTTTGCTCTATAAGGATCATGAGTAAAAATGCCTCCTCTTTTTTCATTGGAGTGTAATATAAGATTTAGGTCTCCCCCAAAGATGATATTTCTATTGTCTTCAGTTTGGATGTCTTCCTGAAGTGTGGCCCAGCACTGATCTTTATCTCTGAAATGGTTCGGAGCATAAATGTTATAAATGACTATTTGCTTATCCTCTACTTGTTTTTCTAGTGTGACTTTGATCCAATATGGATTGATAGTTTTGGATGTGCATTTCCAAGTATTTTTGTTCCACATTGTGGTGATACCGCCAGAAGCTCCTCTTGCTTCACATATTTGTCCCTCATAATGCCTGAGCTGTTCTATAATTCTTGTCATCTCTTGCAGTCTTTGCTTTGTTTCCCGAATCATTACAATTCCTGGCTTCTCATGAGCTGTGAGATCTTTCAGGGCAGCAATTTTTAAGGGGTGCCCTAGTCCCATACAGTTCCATGATATGACTTTCATCATTTAGTATTTGGGTTTCGGAGGGATGCTCGTCCCCCTTGCTCCTTATGTGTTGTTTCATTGCTATTTTGCCCCAATATATAAGTTTCTGTGGGATTTTGAGTTTCCATGGCGATGTCTTTTTGAGCATTTTCATTCCTTTGCTGTTTACTTGATTTCCTACCATGTCCTTTTTTTTTAGATTCTTGATTGATTCCATGCTCTTTCGAGGAGCTTCTAGTAGATCGGGGTGGGGGTGGGGCGAGGGAATGGGAGGGGAAGGATTGAGAAAGAGAAAGAAGGATGGGGGGGTCATTTTCAAGGGGGATCAGGGGGTCATTATCAGGGAGAGAGAGGGCGCCAAAGGGATTTGAAGAGATCAGGGGAGAATGAGTGGATGGCCTCGAGGTGGGGAAGATGGGTGGACCAAGAGGAGAGGAGGGAGAAGGGACAATTGAGGAGGAGGCTTTGGGTGGAGCTGAAGGGGGATTAGGCTTGGGAGGGGTAGTTTTGGGAGGAGCCTATTCAGAGTTTTCTTTCTGTTAGCGCTTGAAATTTCACCTCAGGCTGAGAAAGGTAAACTCCAAGGCAACATCAAACCACTTAGCCTCGTAGCTAGCCCTACGGGGCAGGAGAGGGCTCTCTCCGGTCTATCTCGGAAAAGATCTTCAATGGGCAGAGATAACCAATAAAGAACACTGATTTTAGGCTAGTAAACTGATAAAAAGGTTTGATTTGGGATTTTTAGGGTTTTGGTGGAAAATTGGGGAAAGGCAATTTTTGGTGCGGGGATTGGACACAGTTTTCGCAGGGGGTTCTTTGGGGCAAGGTAGGGGACTGTATTGATGCCTTTGATAGATGTGGATGGATGAGAATGACTGGTGAGAAGCTAAGGAGAGCAAGCAAGCACCTTGAATTCTCCTTAAACATCTGAAAACATTGATATTAAGCAAACTTAAAGGCAGAGCATAGCAACCATGAATTCTGCCTTAACACTTCATTTGCCTAATTTGCAGAAGAAAAAGTAAGAAGATTCACATAAAAAACTTACAAGTACAAAGAGAAACACACCATCAATACATGTAACCACAAGAATCCCAAAAAGGACTGCAAAACCCTGGTCTTCCTTAGTCAAAAATTGCAGAGATACAATGAGTAATACAATAGAAGCTTTCTCCCTCAAGAGTCCAACCTTCCAACCCCTGAAAATGACTAGGAAAATACATAATATAGGCAAGCTAACACCTTTCCTTGCCTCTAGGGGTCAAGATCACTATCCTAGGAGCTGTTTCAACCACTTCTAAACTAAGCACTAAAAACTAGGCAGTCAAAACAACTTGCCTCTATAAACTAGGAAACCAATTCATTCATTTAATTTTCACCTATTTCATGAATGAATCTTCTAGAAGAGATACATAAGTGTAAAAGTATAAAAATAAATTATATTATTTACATGAAGGAGAATAAAAATCCACTCCAAAAAGTCAAACAGGGTCAAACTGCGTTTTTCTGAGCTGTACAGTGAAATTTGGAGAAATTTGCCTGACGGGTCGCGCGCCTTTGGGACCACTTTTGGGGCACTTCCAGGTGTCCAAATGAAGCAAGAGTAGGCTTGTTGGAAAGGTCTGTGAATCTAATTTCCAACCCAACTAGAATTTCTGAATTTGGTGGTCATTTGCCCCTCCAAAATTGCAATCTCCCAAGACTGCTTTATGTGTCTCAAAAAAGTGACAGAAAGTCATTTTTTGCTTGTTTTTTGACTTTCTGGAGGCCCAAAACTTCGCCAAATATCTAGTCCTTTGATGAGCATGTGTAACTTTGCATGACAAATCTGGAAATGCTTAGTTTTTGCAAAATGGAGTTGACGGGATGAAGGGTCTCACGGGGGGTGAGACCCGTTAATGGAGAAAACCTGTAAATTGCCTAAAAAAACCAAAATTTACCCAAAATGCTCAAAATTTCTTGGGATTTGTGCTGTGGCTAGGCTATTTAGTCCTTGGTCCTTGAGTGAAGACCTTGGCCCAAGATATGGAGGGATCGGGCCTATTTCTCCGTTTTAGTGCCTCGGTCAACCACTTGAAGCACTTCATCTTCGCTTGCACACGTGCATCGCGCCCAATAATGGTTTTCATGTTCCTCACAGTTTCTTATCTTGGTTGCCTTAGCCAACAGCCTTTTCCAAATGAGCATTGTCCAAATAAGCATAGATTCTCATCTATGGGGTGTCAAATCACCGGGTCTCCTACGAGCCAATTCCCGGTCTTCATGAATCTTCCGCAGCTCATAAAGCTTGTGCTCATCCTCCAACTGTTTGTTGTGCTACTCTAAATAGTTAATTATCCATTTTTCCATCTGCAATTTCGTGTGCAACGACTCATTCTCGGTCCTTTGCTCTTGGATGATATCTTTAAGCTCTGAGCTAGGAGAACAGGCGTCAAGATCAATAATGTCAATATCTGGATCACCTGACAATCCCTCCTCAATTATGGACTGCTTGCCCCTCTCTGATACCTATGCTGCTGTCGGAAGCGAGGCCCCTTCCAGCGGGTGTGGAGATAACACTCGCGGTGCTGATGAAGAAGGCGAGACCCCTTCCACCTGGTGTGGAGAAAGTACTCACTGAGCTGCTGCAAATAAGGCTCTCTGGCCTCTCTGATAAGTAACCAAAGGTGAGGAGCTGACATGTCTAGTGATGGGGATGTCATGCTGCTGAGATGGTCCTCCCTCCTCGTGAACAACCTCAGGATGTGGGAGGGGTGATGATGTGAAAAGTTCACGAGAGATGAACTCCTCCCATGAGATGCCTTGTTGAGCCAACTGATGTAATACTACAAGCTGAATCAAACCATAATGGTAAAGGCTCGTATACTGCTGTGCCGGGCTCTTCCTCTGCATTATAGACACCATCCTCTCAATGTTCTGGCAGAAGAAAACAGGGATGTTCATCATCCGTACCCGTGTGAAGTGCATCAATAGGCGAATATGGTACAAATATACCTGTGAAAATCTGCCCTCACAGGTAAAATAGAGCATGATGAGCCTCATCATGGGAGCATACTCACTCTTGAGAAATCTGAAGGGAAACACACCTATCAAGTGCCTCATGAGTGCTGGTCTAACAAAAGGCTCAAACTAAACACTGTCTAACACCTTGCGCTTATTCCATATCTCTCCGACATTAGGTACCCCTGTGGCCTGTGCAATCATCTCGGGTGTCAATGTAAAGTCCACCCCGGCAAGGTTGACATGTCCATCATGCAAATGTAAAACAAATAGGCGAGCTAACTCTCTGTGATGCTGAATCCGAGAGATCCTATCGCAAAACTCATAACAAGACATATACTGGAAACATGAAACTGCCATAGGACAAGCCTGTAAATCTGTCAAAGAAGTGGGCTCCTCTCTCTTATGATGACCGCCCTTTCCACCCTTATGAGGCCTCCTCTGTACCTCAATCTCTGAAGCTGATGCCGGGTCATTACTCTGCTCATAGGTTTCAGTTTCTGACATTGTTTAAGGAGCAAAATGGCCAAAATGTACTGCTGTTTCTGCCTTGCAAAATGCTGATCTATATGCTTAGGCAATTTGGCGATTTTGTTGGCTCCTTGGATGAATTTGCAGGCGATTTTATAAGGAGGGCGCTGACGGGTCGCGCGCCTCACCCAATGGGTCGCGCGCCACTGACAGGTCGCGCCCGTTAGAAATTAACACTGCTGGAAGGCGCTTGACGGGTCGCGCGCCTGGTCTGACGAGTCGCGTGCCTGGTCTTACGGGTCGCGCACCTGTCAAGCTCACAAACTCAGCTCGAAATCACTTGCAAGCTCTTGCTCAACAACTTGGATGCACAATGAGGGTCGATGGAGGAAGATTGGGCTTTTATAACTTTGATTTGAATTAATTTCATGCCCAAACCCACTTTATAATGTTTTTCTTTTACACTTTATAAACTTGACTTTTTCTTGGTTTCCTTTGTCCTGAAATTGACTCATTTAATGCTTTTGCTCGATTCTTTTTGCAGGGATATCATCTGAGGGATCTTGGAAAGGGAGCCAGGGTTACATGCTGTCCTTGGAAGTTTTTCGAAATTTCATCACTTTTTACAAAAATTTGAAAAATGGCCTTGGCTTTAAAAACAGAGTTTTTAAATCCAAGGTGAAAATTAACTGTACAAGATAGAAATTTGCGAAGAAACACCTTTAAAATCATCCCTCTAGCTTGCAGAACATTTATTGACCTTCAGAGACATGACCTTGAAGACAAACTTGACCAAAACCCTAGACCTAGGAATTTGACCTCAAGACAAGACAAGACAATCTTGAAAGAGTTTAATGACTGAAATGACTTTGGTCCAACAATGCCAAGAGGGGGAAAAAGACACCAGCTCCTCCATCAGGGTTATGGCATGCCTAATGGGATGCAAAAAATGACACTGATGAGACACCTACTTATGCAAAATGCAAAGAGCTTTGATCACTGATGGAGGGCTTCTAGACCGACTCTAACACTTTCAAGCCAGAGGCAGTCTTCTTTTTCTTTACAGTTTCCCATTGTTCTTCTGATTGAGCAGGTTCAACATTAACAATTTTAGAACAGCGATTGGCAAAATGGCCGTATTCGTGGCATACCTTGCATTTGAAAGGAATTTGTTCGTAGTCTAGTTGCTGAATATGCGTCCAATCGTCCACTTTTAGTTTGATTACTTCTGGAAGACCCTTGCCGATATCAACTTCAACACATATCTGCGCACATGCCTGCATATTATCCTTGGGCTCACACTGATCAATGTATTTTCCAACAGCATTGCCGATGGTTCGAACCGAGTCATCTCCCCAGCAGTGGAGCGGGAGGTGCGGGAGACGAACCCAGACCGGAACAACATTAGGGACATCCAGCTCAGGATCGAAATCTGGAGTCCATTTGTTCAGGTACGGACCACGAGAGTCCATGAAGTACGGCCCATTTCTGAAGATTAGGTCCTTGTCTGCTCTAGATTCAAAGTGGAAAGTATAATAACCTTTTCCACAGAAACGAATAGAGATTTTGCCATTAACTTTGTCTTCCCAGTTTCTTTCGATCCATCATTGAACAGTTTTCAGGGAAGGCCATAGGCCGGTGAACTGTCCGATGAGCCCCCGCTCAGCTAAAGAGAGAGCAGCCATTCGTGGTATCGAAGGAGGAAGGACGACCTCTTGCAACCCATCCAGTTTCTTGACAAACTTGGATAGTGCAGGGTGAGCTCTCTGAGGCTGAAGAGATTTGATTAAGGCGGAAAACGCATCTGCAGCTGACAAGCACGCATCTACATCGGTTTGATCAGGGCCCTCTGTGGCAGGGTTCGGAGAGGCCATGGAAGGCCAGAGGCCAGAGGCCTCGCGCTGCAAAGAAAGGACCAGCAGTCGGCTGCTAGGTTAGGGGAATGCACAGGAGGCACGCGCTGTCGTTTCCTGATATTCACAAAAACTATACTATTGTTATCATGGAAAATTTTAGGGGCTAATATTCGCCCAGTGGGCTAATTTTCCATTATTTTTCCACAAAAAGATTCGCCAATTTCCATTTTTATAAAAGATGATTCGCCCAAATTTTAGAATATAAAATTATTTTACCTTAAAAATCGCCAACGTTATATAGAGACTATATATAAAATGATTATAAATTTGAATAAATTTACAAATATATCAATAAAAATTGTATAGTTTTCATATTAGGGATTAGTGAGATTCGCCAATGTTTTAAAGTTCAAGAAAATTTTCCATCCTTAAAATTTTCCCTGATTGTTATTGTTATGCCCTTACATTATTATTGTTATGTCGAATCTGATTTTATTACGACCCCTTATATTCCTATATATAGAAAGGAGGTCTTGTCATTTGTATCATCCAAGAATTGTTCATTTGTGTAATGTAAAGGAAGTTGCCCCCTCGAAGAGGCCGATTTTTAAGTTGTTGCTCTATATTTTCTATCTTTTTGTGAGTTGGTTTCATAACACAATACTTCAACTTCCCAATGACTTACACCAATGACTGAGGCTCATCATACTCAATCTTATCTTTAAATGCTAAAGGCAATCCACTGATGAACCTTTGAACCTTAGCCTTCTCATCCTTCATATATGGGACATACCTCAATAGCTCCAGAAACTTGGTTGTGTACTCCTCATATGTCATGGAACCCAACTTCAACTCGTAGAACTCCTTAGCCTTTCCGTCATAATATCTCTTGGACAAGTATTTCTTCCTGAAGGGTCTTTTAAACTCATGCCAACTCAACTCCTCTATCCTTATGCCTCTGACACGTTTCACAGATTCCCACTACATATATGCTCTTCCCTTCAAACTAAAGATCATTATCCTAGCTTTCATATTCTCTTAATAATCATGCAATTTGAATAATTTCTTCATTACAAGTACCCATGCTTCTGCATGTTCTGGTTTCTTCACATCCCCATCAAAAGTAGGAGGCTTGGATTTCTTGAACTTCTAGAAAATATTGCTTCTCACTCCTCCTATAAGGATGCTGGCAGTAATGATGATGATGTCTCTCTGAACCAGAACTATAATAGAACCCATAAGAAAAACCTCTCCTATCAGGTGTTTCCAACCATCTGCCATCTTTGACTATATCATCCATGTCCAACTTGTATCCTCCATGAGACCTGCTACCATATGCCCCATTTGTCCTTTCCTCCTGTCCATGACTCATCCTGAACTATCTCTACTTGTGCAAATCTAAAATGCTCTGAAGTATGACTACATTGTTGGCATTATGATGCATGTGTTGTACTTGATGGCAACCCACTTGTAGTAGAACAAATCACTTGTATATGGTAACTAGATGAATCTATAGAAGAGATATCGATGTGACAGAATGCATGACAGTGGTGTTTACAGATGTAATAAAATGCAAGGCAGTTTCAAGGAATCAGTTTAGAAGGCAACTCACTCAGATGAAAGATCACAGTACAACATGACAACAACAAAGAATTACAACTCAGACTACAAAGAATGAAGAAAGAGAGGTATAGGGAGGTTCACCTTGACCAAGCTGCGTATACACACAGGTTAACAGAACAAAAGGAGTGTATAACGTACACACACACTTTCGCAGAAGGAAAGGCACGTATACCTTGGAAAACTAAGCTTTTTGTCCGTGGTATTTGGTCCATGGTATTTTGATCCATGGTATTGGTCCAAGGTATCTGGTCTGAGATATTGACCCTAGGTATTTGGTCCAAGGTATTGGTCCTAAGTGGTTTTGGTACATGGTATTGAGAAAGGCCTAAAACTATAAAAGGAGGAGAACATCATTAGGCCAGGTGTGCAAGTATCGAATATATGATGAAGTGTGAGATCTAGTATGAAGGTTATTGGCTTATATTGTTGTACTTGATCTAAACCAGGGATGAACCTTAGCGGTTGATGGAGGATAAGATCTAATGATGGATCAAGATCTTAAGGCTTGAAATGAATTATCTTTATATGGTTTCATCATGTTTATTCTAGTCTGTATACTGACGCATGTGTTGTTTCATAAATATTATGATGTGGGTATAACTGAAGTCTGGAATAGCTGCAGAATTATGAATTAATATTTGCAGATGTATACACTAGTTGGCTTTGAGAAAAGCACGTATGCATGCAGGTTCGACACATGGAAGTAGCATATACCTTATAAAATATGTTTTAGTTGTTTCTGTTTGCTGTTGCAGAGTTCTGGGTTCTAGTTTGGGTTCTGGTTACTGTATTCTGGTGACAGTATTTTGAATGATCAGATTAATGGGTTGTCAAAGTGATTGATTGATTCGGTTGTGGTTGGTTTAGAAAGTGATTGGTTGATGCAGATGTATTTGATGATTGAATTACAGTTATGATGAATCCAGTCTGAAATTTATGGAATGTGGTCCTTGGAGGAAGAAAGAAGGTCGTAGCCTTTTGTAGGCCACAGCCTACGTACTAGTAAACATATCAGCTAGTACAAGAGTTAGGGGGTTGTAGCTCCCTTCCAAGATAAGCTGGAGAATGAGAGAAGGTTGTAACCTTCTGCAGGTAGAAGCCTACGTACTGGTATAAGTCTGCACCAGTACAAAATTGTAAACAATTTTCTTATTATCAAAAGAAGACAGAGACGACAGTAGCAGGTGGTTTTCACCCACATTTGGTTTCCACCTTATATCTTGGTGTTCATGTGTGTTTCTTTATTCTGCTTTTACTGCACTGTCTCATAAATTTCTGATATACTGGTTAAAGTTCAATGCATGATAAATTGGGTAAATCAAAGGTTCTATGCATATACGCTGGTTGCTGTAATTACAGTCTCATATACATGCTAGTTCACTTAGCTGAAGTAGCGTATACAAATCTGTTTGGAAAATTAAATTATTGATCTGATGATACTGATTCACCCCCCCTCTCAGTATTATTTCCAACATAAATTGATCTTCGCTTTCTTTTCTTTAGCTCTGGCAAGTCTTTCCTTAGACTCAATCAACCTGTTATTATTTGTGTTGCAACTTTTGATCCTTGCCTTCAAATTTATTAATGTATCTTTTATATCAGGAGAATACTCATATCCTTGTTACTCAACTAATCTATAAGGAGAGTCATGTGAACTGTAATTCACCATTTTTATCATCATCTATGATCTTATATCTCCTATTGTTATGCAGCCAAATCACAAAACAGAGGAAAAGATAGATGTTGGCTTAGGGGGTCTTGACCCAGGTTCAACGTTAAATTTAGCCAAACAAATCCCTACACTGCTGGCCCTTTCGGCTTCAATCTGCGGAGCTTAAATTGAAGTCTCACCCAAGCAGTATGGGGTGATGCTGGAACCAAGTTTTTACACCCAAAGATGGTTATGATGTCGTTTTGTACCCTTTATCTGCCTTCACGCAGATCAATAAGCCTTCGAGGCTTATCGATATAACTTCCTCTCATGAGTCTCTAGATCTTCACGAAGGTCTACAATTGTCTTTCACGAACCCTAAACATGCAACTCAACCACTTACGCGCCTCTGTAATCACTCCTAAGTCTGTTATTATCCAGATCTTAGCATGCATTAAGATATTCTTCGCATAAATAGATCTTATTACTTGCATTCATATAACAATGTAAAACATACATATTCACACATCAATATAGCATCAAATCATAAATCCATTATTTGTAATAACATAATCGCATTCATTCATAACAGAAGTAAATAGATCAAACACAGATATTTCCAGAGTAATCTTCTTTATTAATGCTTTAGAACTTCTTATAGACTCAAACTACCATGCGCCCTCAGCTGCAGGGGTCTGCCCACTCAGCTGTGGACTTTACCCTAGGCCTCTGCGCACACAGTTGCAGAGCCTTTCTTCTACTCTAAGACCTTTCACTCTTTTTTCTAATGAACCATTACATTCATCATCAGCAATGACTGAACTAAAACTAAAACTGCCTTAGACTCTTCTAAGAATCTCCTTTTTATACAATCCCATTGTCCGCGGACCATGGGTAAATCTTCTAAAGCTGACACAACTTACATAAATAGAAGGGTAAACCCTTTATGACACTTTACATCTACACTCTCCGCGACCACAAATTGTGGATACTTTACACTTTACATATAAAAACATGGACTTTTAGCCCCAAAATTGACCCTAGGGGATTCTGTCCCAACAGGCCCCCAACACAAATATGGTGACTCGCCCCAAGTCACTCTGCTGGTGTAGAGATCTTACTGTGAATACTTCCCAACTCCACTTGCACCACTGCAACTTCCGTTGTACACTGCGTAGCTGCCTGCTTGACCTGCTCCACCAACTACTATGTTGCTGGTCCTGCGCTATCTGCCTGGATCTTTTGTTGTGTATTCTACAGGCTGGCCAAATTCTCCCCAATGGTGGTAGAAAGAACATAGGCCTCATCTAACCGAGGCCCCAATCTGGACTTGAGGATTGCCTCTTTTCGCTATGCTACTTCTACCTGCACTTTCAGTTGCTTTGCCTCTTGCAGTTTTTCCAATCTTTGCGTGATAGCGACGAGGTGTGTCGTCGCTCTGGTTTTGTCGTACTGCTACTGCAATTACCTTGCCTCATTATTTAACCTCTGCAAGTTGGGATCTTCCTGCAGACTCGTGAGGACCTCCATCAATTTCTCGAAGAGCACAGTGCATTATGCCACTGTGGCATTTATTACAGCGACTCCATCTTTGACAGTTGCCTCGCATTGTTCTCTGACCTCTGGTGGATTTGAAGGTTGTGCCCTTAACTCAAGCTCTGTAATATTTAGGTTCATCTCAAACTGAACCTTAGCCATCTCGGTCCTAACATCACACACACCTGCAGCGAACTTCCAAATCTTGGCCTCCAATGGTGCCTCTTCTAGGATGTGCAGTTCCGAAAATGTTCTGCATGCTTTTGCTACCACTACTATGGTTCGCTCATTCTTCCCCTGAACCTTCTTCCAGGTGTCTCTCATGACCATTTTCTCAACGAACATATTTTCATTGTTAACCTTCTGCTCGCTGATCACACTCAGTGCGCCTTGCTCTCAGGCCCTCTGTGATTACACCTACTTGCAGCGTGTGAAAGACTTCACTTGGGAGCACAACCAAGTTCAAACTAATATTCTTTAGAGTGCTGATAGTAGTCTTGTCAGCTTCTGCCTCTGTGCTCAGAGCTCCATCTGGTAGCACGACGACCGGGGGATTCGAAGAGCAAACCAAGTCCACTGCTTCAGTTTTTCTTGGCGCTAAGCTAGTCGACGCCACGTTGCTCTACCCTACACTTACCTACAGTCGAGTAGTTTGGATTTGTAGCTCGAGCAGACCTGTCTATATGGCGACCAAAGCTTTCTTATGCTGCTGCTCAAACTACTGTTGCTCAAACTGTTGCAGCAGTTTCGCTATCGTATCCCTGTCCTTATCCCCAATGTCATCCAAGTCGCCTTTTGTCAAGGTGATCGGGTCTTGGACGACTTAGTGGCCTTGGTCTTTTTCCACAGTCCTTCTTTTTCCTGTTCCCTGTTCCGCTTCACATGGAAGGGAGTGCTTTCCAGGTCTCCACCACCATGTTCTGATTGCTCTTCTTATTTTGTCTATGGATAAGGGGATTTCTTGCTCTTGTCAGAGCTGCGCTCTTCCTGCTTTGCTTGTTACTTGGCAACGCGCTCCGCTTCTGCACATGCCTTCTCCTCAGTCTCCTTCTTTCTCTTTTCAGCCAACTGCTGAATCTTCGACTAGGCATTTTCCTTCCTCTGCTTTCCTACAGACTTATTAGACCTGGTAGACAAGTTTGACGCTATGCACCAATCTGCTGGCCAACGCTCGAGGATCGCTGCGATGGCATCATCTGTCATTAGGTATGGTAAGTCATACCACTTCTAATCCGGGTCCTTTCGCGCCCGTATGGAGATACAGTGGAAGTTCTCTTTGAACTCCAAGTATCTCGACGATTGCTCAAAGACAGTTGGTAACAGTCTTGGCTTACGGTTGATGGCTACATGGATGCTCGACTCCATCAGCACCCAAAATATTTTACTCTCCTGGACCCAGTCAGTGTCCTTTGCGGCCCATAGTGAAGCAAACTTCGCTACTTCTGGTAGATCTTTCACGATCGGAGGAAATTGGCAGCCCTCCGACAATTCACATGTGAACAACACAATCAATAGTGACAACCATGAGTAGTGGAACGTTTTTTTATGGTCCTGTGCCTCCCTGCAGTTCGTGAGGAACCTGCACACGTAGTGCACCTAGTTGAATCGTACGCCCTCCGCGCATTGGGTTGATAGTGAAACCACTGGTGCCGACACTTCTTTTGCGCGACACTTCCTCATCACCTTGCTAGCCAAGTTTTGGGTGGCCACCTTCACCGTGGGGTCTGTAATACTCGAAATTGAATATCTGGGCGACTTCTTGACAAGCTTAAACTTGTCCTTCATCCTTTTGGCGAGGTCGCGCTTGCCCTTCTTTCCGCCAAATGCCTTGGCTGGATCACAGGGGCTTCACGAGGGAACCAATATCATACAACGTGGGTTCATATTGAGGGATATATATTGAGGAAAAATTGACTTAATATATTGGGGGATATATAGGGGGTAAAGGCTTTTTATATTTATGGTTATAAAAAATGGAGCTCAAAGTTAATGAAAAAATATAAAGGGGTATAAAAAATGTTAATGAAAAAATGGATACCTGCAATATCTAGTGAAAGTAAGGGTTTTTTAAATTTGGGAGGTGTATTGGGTTCATATTGGTAGGGGGTTAAATAATGTGATTTTTAGAAGTATTTTCCAATATGTAGTCAAATTAGGGGTATTTTTTAGTATGCCATGAACGCAGACGATATGTCATAGATTCATTGAGTGAAGCCCCCATGGGCCGGATTCAGACCTGAATGTGGTAGTAAGGTGATCCTATGGATCAACATGTCAGTTATAGGGATCGACTCTCCCAACCACAAGCACTCGTCGTGCACCAAGCACAACAATTGTTTTATAACAATCAAATTTATGGGAGCGCGGTGGTAATGTGGCACCCATAGCAGATTCAACAATCCTGCCTTTTCCACCCCATGAATCCACTTCACCGACTCCAGCGCAGTGACACTTGAATCCTTGTGGAACACTAGATGCATGAAATTATCAGTAGCTAGGTGGGGGAACCGCTCAGTGTCCCCCAAGTCCCAATCCTCTAACTTCAGATGTGGGACGCGCGCCAAGTGCGTAACTTCAAATGTTATGTTTTTTGGCAGTAGGGGTATGTTAAGAAGAAAATTTCCCTCATCTAGGTCCTTCAGGACCTTCACCTTGCCCTGGCATAGAGGGATGTATTCTGGAAGCTTCGAGATAGGGTCTACCCCCTCAATATCAATGTCCTTTGCACTCATATCATTTTCCTCTACCCCCTCTTTGACCTCTAGGTCTATCACCTTGCCTTTCTCCTGTGCGGTGGGCTTCTCTTTTCTATGATGTTTTCTTGGCGACTCGTGCATCGACAGGGTCTTCTTCTATTTATCCTTCTTTGGCTTGGGAACCTCTCCCGTTGGCATAGGCTTTGGCCTCGGCGACCTCGGTGATTTTGGCATTTTTGCGGGCACATGGATACTTATGACCTCAAGGGAAGCTCCCTCAGAGGAAATAGACCCTCCAACACTTGCAGTTTCTATGGGTGTAGACATGAGGCTATTAAGGAGCTCATGGGTTTCCTTAGGTAACCTGTCAAACACTGAATTAGCCACCAAATCCTCAAAAAATGTAGGGTTCATGCGCAACCAATAGCACGACACATCAACACTCATAATGAAAAGTGTTTTTCATTCAATGACCATCTATAATTTACAGGAAAATTTGAATTCAAATCCGATCGTTCCCCCCAAAATCCGCTCATAAATGCTAGATTGGCGATAGATTTTCAAATATCTCGCTCTTAATTTCAGCCTTAAATGTTGCCCCCGCACTCCTCCTAGCCATTTTCTCATTGTCAAATCATGAACAGTGACAGTAACCGTCACTTTCTGGTTGCATTGCATAGTCTCTCCTCCTATAGTGCAGCGCCCCTCACATTTTTGCTGATGTTGTGACACTCTTCCATTCCGTGCAATCCCCAAGTCACGTAACTCTACAACCTAGGCAATGTAGTTTAGAGTCCTATGCCTTCTTGCAGCTGCTTGGATCTCTAAGACTGTAATTCCATCATATAGTCATCTAGCCTACAATAAGAGAAAAATGTGTCGCGCGCACCACCAGTTCCTTCTTTTGTTGGCTGGTGTACTCTTCTGGAGACATCCCGGTAGTCAAAACATGTATGATGTCTGCAAAATGATTATCTGCGAGCGCACTGCAAAGAGCTATGCATCAGGTAGTCCTTCCTCCAAATTAGTGGGCTCCTCACCTGTTTCAATGTGCAACAGCTGATCTAGTCTTGAATTCAATTGCCCTGGCTTCACAATGACTTCTAAAACATATTCCTGAAACAACAGTAGCCATATGCATATTTTCCCCCCAAACATAGTCTTGTTGATCAGGTACTTAATGCAAAATGTTCTGTATACATCTTAAAGTGTTCGCCTAGCAAGTAGTATCTGAACTTCCGGAGTGGTACACCATAGCCAAACCTTCACGCTCTATCATTGAATAATTATTCTCAGCCTTAGACAACTTCCTACTTGCAAACACTATAGGGTGATCTAATTCTCCTTCACTGGCCTGTGTCAGTATTGCTCCTAGCGCAATACATGATGCATCCACATGCACATGAAATTCCTTCTTCCAATCCAGGAAGGATAGGATCGGTGCGTGTTGGGCGTGGGATCCCTCCAAGGCAAGTTTTGGGGCTTAAAGCCCAAGTTTTGACTAAGTCCATTGTAATGACTCCACGATTTGTGGGCACGGAGCGCGAAGATGGTAAATGAGTCAGAGGGTTGTCCGCCCTCATTTTTGTAATCTAATGTTGGTTTGAGAGATCTACCCATGGTCCGCGGACCATGGGATTGTATAAATAGAGCGAGGCTCTAAGTGTAAAAGAGATAACAATTAGAGAGGATGTCAATCTATGAAGTAGTGAGTCTAAGTGTAGAGTCATGTCTTTGGGTCGTAGAGTAGGAGAAGGCTTTGTAGCTAAGTGCACAAAGGCTTAGTAATCCACATCTGAGTGCGCGGACCCTTGCAGCTGAGTGCGTAGGGCAGGTCGAGTCTGTAACCGGTCGAAGCATTAATAAAGAGAAGTTTTACAATATTTCTCAGTATCTTTTCCTATTTTATGCATTGAAGTATATTGGGTAGGAATTGCAAATTTACTGTGTATTTATTGCACGAACTTATATGAATGTGTTGAATAAGTGAATATAATATAAGGTATCTGTTTATGTGAAGATAACTAATTGTTATAAGAAGATAAGTAAGATATGTGGGGTGACTTGGGGAAATAGTGCAGATCGCTGCTCTAGCAGCGTAAAAGCTCCTCAGCCCTTGGTTAGGGTTGCACGAAGACAGATATAACAAGACCGCGAAGATCTCGCAGGTCGGGGAAGTGTGCGAGGTAACCTGTGTGAAGGTATTCATAGTTGGACTAAATCAACCCCTCAGACATCTCAAGGGTGCGAAAACCTGGTTCCAACATCCCCCCATACTGTTTTATATGAGACCTCAATCCACGCTCCATGGATGTTGCCGAAAGGGGCCAGTAGTACAGGGATTTGTTTGGCTAATTAACTCTGAACCTAGGTCAAGCCCCAACAAGCCAACAAATGGTTTCGTTGTCGAGTCTGGAATATGCATAGAGATGTTTGATGTCATATCATTGGAATCCAACTAAGAAATAAATTGAAGGTTGGTTGGACAAGAGAATTCACGAGTTCACGGTGCAGGAGAACAAGAATCCATGACTATCAAAAGAAGAGTGGTTAGACTGCTACTTGTACACAAAGATCCACAAAATTTTCTTCGCATCTTTCCCTACTGAGCTGTAGGAGTGGATTGCGAAGTTAGCAGATAGCCAAAGAAGGTGCAAGCTCGACAGTCCTATTGTGTGAACCCCAGACTTGGTGCATAGATTGGAAGCATTGGAGGATAATATTGCATGCAACGTTGATCACTGGCTCGATCAAATTATAGGAGGATTCATTACTGAGTTCGCGGTAGATACTTCAGTCAGCTATAGTGAGGCAGAGCGACACTTCCTCAAAGGACAACGAGGTAAGAACGTTAAGTCTCTGAACACTTGGATTAAAATGCTACTGTGTGAAAAGTGGATTATGTGAATACATTGATGTTCGAGGCTACGAGAAGTGGGAGAAATTATAGAAATGAAGGTAGTGCCGAACTAGAAACTAGTCCCTTGATTTCACCTCCACGAGGGGAAAAGGAAGAGCTCGTGAAGGTATCACTAAGAAGTGTGATCAATTTGATAAGGCAGAGGATTCCGCGCATACCACCCCCACCCATGCCACCACCAGTTTCACCACCTGCACCCCCATCTTCACCCATACCACCTTTGCCACCACCGCAAGTCAATATGGCCAGCACGATAAAGTTATTGGTGTTCAAGGGAGTAGGAAATGAAGATCTGGACCAGTTTTGGTTCATGATAAAAGTTGTATGGGAAGCGCAGGGAGTTACAGAAAATAATATAAAGAAAGTGACATTGGTCAGCGCTCTGCAGGATTGTGCGCTGACTTGGTATATTAAGCATTCTAATGACAATTCGAATGTGGGGATCGCGGATATCCAAATTCTGTTGAATAGAGAATTTAGTAGGCCGAAGTCAGAGGCGCAGTTGATCATTGGGTTCAAGGAGATCACGATGCTACTAGACAAGACCCCTTGGGAATTAGATCAGAGACTGAAGTGCATGATTCACCAAGCTAATATGACTTTGACAAATGGACAATACCGCGAATGGTTTGTAGCATTGCTAACACTGCATTTAAGGAACATGTTGTCACAACAAAGGTTAACAACTTAGGCATAGGTCTTGGAGGTTGCGATGAGGCTGCATGAGACCTTGATACAGGATCCTAACTTGGGAGTTCAGCAGATCCATGCGTAGTTGAAAAACTTGTCCCTTGAGATGCAGAGTCTAAAACAGGACAAGACATCTCACCCGGAAGTGTGTGACGAGGTATGGTGTGTTAAATGTAAGGGTCAGGGTCATGACAAGGACAACTGCCCAGTGTTCGTGAATTACCTCGCAGGAGGAGGACTAATGCCGTTAAGACTAGAGGCCCAAGCAGGACCTAGCACGACGCTTGCTTTGTGGTGCACGATTTGTCACATAGGAGGAAAGCATGCCACAGAAAACTGCCATTTGTTGCAGAAGTACACGCAGAATTCGCAACAATTGTTCTGTAATTTTTGTAGATCAGTTGGACACGATGAGAAAACCTGTAGAAGCTATGAGTTGATGATGGATAGGACTCCCACCTACAAGGTTCAGGCCGAACCACGACCCCTTAACCAGAATGCAGGAGTGGTGCGAACCAGATTTCAGGGGCACGGATGAGGCCGAGGTGGAGGAGGACCTAGAAGAGGTCGCGAACAGTTGATATGTTACAATTGCGGGGGGCCAGGAGATTATGCCCATGATTATATGAATCTGATGCGTCCATAATGCTTGTATTGTACCTTGTTTTATCATGTGATGGAGGACTGTCCCACACTGATAGTGAGGCTGCGTGACAATGGAGCGCTCCAACCTCCCTCGACTCAGAACCTGCAAATGAGGAGGTCTGAGCCGCACGAGGAAGACCTTAACATGAACATTCTTTGAAGTGGTATTACGATACGAGATGATAAAGGCAAGCAGCCTGCAGATAGTACTTAGGTTCGCAAGGCTCCGACGAAAGAACTAGAGTTTGATTTGGAGCGCGCTAAGAAAACCTTCATGGAAGATAGGAAGAGCTTTGCTAATGCCTCCACTTCAGGAAGCAAAGACAGACCAGAGTTGGAAATGGACCCATCGATGCTCATGATGTCCCTAGAAACATGCATGAAGCTGCTGCACAATAGTAAGGCTATAAAGGGATTGCAGGAACTCATTAATAGATGCACTGGGACCGTACCAAGAGAACTGTGAGTAGTCCGGAAGATTGGAAAGCATGCGACGATGACAGGAAGAGAAATGAGTTTGACTGCGTAGATTGGAGAATATGAGATGGCCCAAGTGATTCTGGACCTAGGATCAGATGCGAACATTATGCCGAAGCAAACATGGGAGCGCATCGGAAGGCCTACGCTGCAATGGTCACCTATCCAGCTGTGAATGGAGAACCAGCAAAAGATCATACCTATGGGGAGATTGCAGGGGATCACCGTGGATATTGAAGGAGCAAGTGCACTAGCAGACTTTGAAATGATAGATATTGTTGATGACAACAATCCCTACCCCACGCTATTAGGAATCAATTGGGCCACTGACATGAACGGGGTAATAAATCTGAAGAAGCACAAGATGATTTTTGAGAAAAATTCTCTGCGCATACTTGTAACTTTGGACCCTACAGAAGGATCACGCTACACGGAGCTAGTGCGCGACTATGAAAGTGACAATGACTTGGATTGCATCTACAAGATAACCGTGTGAGAGAAAGACTGGGTAAATCCCACCACGAATGGACGAATCTCATGGGAGTGTGAAAGCTCCTGTACATCAGATTCAGATGAAGAGATAGAGCGATGGCAGAACCGGTTACACGAGGTAACCACGCTAAACTGCAACATGCTGACAAAATCATTGCGCTGCCTATCGACGGAAGTGAGGGATATGCCTACTTATGATGGGTTAAGTGAGGTAGATGCTTTCCTGAACAAATTTGAAAGAGAAGTGCTAGAACAACAATGTTTCAAGGCTTTGAAATGGGTACTACGCGCTACGCCCGCGAGGTGGTGGGGTACGCACCAAGGAAGCTTTGAGGATTGGTGCGAATGTAGGAGAATGATGCATATGTTTTGGGAAGCCTCATATGTGTCTAACAGACAAATATGATGGATGGGATGATCTGTGCGCGCACCTCACCAAGTGAACAAGGATCTATGGGGAAGAGCCACAACCTGAGTGGGTGCACCTATTCTGTGATACCCATGAACTGGTATATAGAGACAGAGCTCCACCATGGGACACGTGAATGGGATATCTTCCGTGAAGGGTTCTTGTTAACCTTCACTTTTTAGGATCGTTGGTGGGACACTGTACATGACGTGCTACAAGCAGTAAAAGCAGCGATCTTTAAGATACCCCAGGAGCCAATAGAATTGATTAAGCCTGAATGGGCTACTCAGCTGTGCTGTGCACTGGAGTGTTACAATGTCAACACTAAAGAAGACGACGAGGATCCGCCAAATATTAACATTCCAGAAATTGAAGGCCATTGCGAGGTTCAAGGACCACTAATTGAAGACCCTGACATAACCACGCTGGTAAAGAAAAAATAGGTGAACATTGGTACGAAAGTCGAACCTAAGTATGCAATGCTCGACAACTATTGGGATGACATGACGGTGGATAAGGTCGCTGAGTTACTCCGTGAGTACCAGGACTTATTCCCGACCAAGATCACAGACTTAAAAGGAATGATCAGAGATTTAGGAATGATGCGCATCACATTAAAGCTCAATGCAAAGCTAGTTAAGTAGAGGCCTTACCGCTTGAATCCGAAATACAAGGAGAAGTTCCATGTAGAAATAGACAAAATGCTCGCAGCAGGAATCATTGAGTCAGTGGAAGAATCCGTGGACCTCAGAAAATTGAATGACACATGTGTTCATGACCCATTCCCAACTCCATTCACAAATGAAGTATTGGAAAATGTCGGTGGGCAAGAAGAATATTCTTTCATTGACGGATTCTCAAGGTACCACCAGAGCAAAATTGCGCCGGAAGATAGGAGTAAGACAACCTTTCCAACTGAATGGGGCTGATTTCAATACACTGTTATGCCGTTTGGATTGAAGAACGCGCTGACCATATTTTCATGCATAGTTGTTGCAACATTCAAGGAATATATCCACAAGTTCCTGGAGGTTTATCTGGATGATTGCACTGTATTTGGATTGGTTAAGCACCATGTAGCGAGCTTATGCCTGATGCTGGATACCTACCAAAGATGCCAAATCGTGTTGAACCTCAAGAAGTGTACATTCCTCATTCCTTTTGGAAACATGTTGGGACATGTGGTTTGCAAATAGGGACTGATGGTAGACCCCATGAAAATCGCGGTGATTCTGAATTTGGAAGTGCCGCAAAGTGTCAAATAGCTGTGCGCTACCCTGGGACATATAGGGTACTACAGGAAGTTCATCAAAATCTATGCCTAGATCACTGTGCCAATGGAGAAGCTGTTGAAGAAAGATGTCACATTCTACTGGAGCGATGACTACAAGAAAAACCTGGATGTACTAAAACAAAAAATGGCCTCTGCACCGATCTTGGTGTTCCCGAAATGGGACGAGGAGCTTCATGTCCATGTTGACATGTTGTGTATAGCACTGGGAGTAGTACTAACATAGGAGGGTGGAGAGGGCTCGGATCACCCTATCGTGTTCGCGAGCTGCAGGTTGTCTAAAGCAGAAAAGAACTATTCCACAACTGAACATGAGGGATTAGCTATGGTGTATGCGCTCCAAAAATATCAGCACTATTTGCTAGGGGGACACTTCAAGATGTATACATATCATTCCGCGCTAAAATACTTGATAAATAAGCCTGTGTTGGGGGGGCGCATATGAAGGTGGCTTTTATTGTTCCAAGAATATGATTTTGAGGTCGTCGTGAAGCTTGGGCACCTGAATGTGGGACTAGATCACCTGTCGTGCATTAAGGCAGGAGAGAAACCTACTAGTTTGGAGGAAGGATTACCTAACACACAACTCTTTGTTGTGCGCGTAGCGGATGGACACTTTGAAGATATAATCCACTTTCTCGCAACTGGAACTGTGTCGAAAGGATACTCCGTCCAGCAGAAGAAGGATTTGGTGGTGCGCGCGACAAATTTTTCTATCATTACGGTTCACCTATATAAGATGGGCAATGATGAGATACTGCGAAGGTATGTACCTGAATTTGAACGAAGTCATATCCTCGCAGATGCACATGGGGGTGCTGTGGGAGGGCATTATGTAGGGTGAGTGACTGCGTAAAAGATTCTCCATGCAGGGTTGTGGTGGCCAACCCTAAGCACACTACAAGGCCTGTGATGTATGTCAAAGAACAGGTAAACAATCGCAAAGGGACGAGATGCCTTTGAATCCGCAAATGACATTGCAGCCCTTTGAAAAGTGGGTGATCGACTTTGTAGGACCTATCAAACCTTATGGAAAGATGGACATGAGATACATTATCACTACGATAGAGTACCTGACACGTTGGGTAGAAGCGTAGTTAGTAAAATATTGCATGGTCGCCACGGCCGCGAATTTTATGTTTGAACATGTGTTAAAACGATTTGGATGTCTGAAGATCTTGATGAGCGATCATGGTAGACATTTCCTGAATGAAACAATCAGCACACTAACAGAAGAGTTTCAGGTGTATCATCAGAAAAGCACATCATATCACCCACAAGCCAATGGGACAGTAGAAGCATTTAACAAAATACTGGAGACTGTGCTGACCAAAGTATGTAACGCGCAATGAAGTGATTGGGACCTGCGCGTACCGGAAGTATTATGGGCTTATAGGACAACCTGCAAGAAATTGACAAGACAGACACCTTTCCGGTTGGTCTATGGAGTGAAAGTCGTAATGCCAATGGAGTATATTGTGCCTAGTCTGTGCATAGCAACGCTCACAGGTATGACGGACCGCGGAGCCCTAGAGGAGAGGCTCGCACAGTTGGAGGAACTCGAATAGGAACGGTTTTTCGTAGGATTCCATTAGCAGGTACAAAAGCAGCACAGAAAGGCCTGGCAAAATCGACATATTAAGCTGCGCACCTTCAAGGTAAATGATCTGGTGCTACTATATGATAGTAAGTTTGATAAATTCTTGGGAAAGTTAAGAATGCATTGGCTAGGACTGTATGTTGTTAAGGAGGTCATAAACGGAGGTGCGGTGCAGCTGGTAAAGCTAAATGGAGAACCTTTCCCAGGCAAAGTGAATGGTAGTCGATTGAAGCCATACACGAGTGGCCTGATTATTTGAATAGCCGATAGATGCACAATCTTCACACTCTAGGTAGTTGAAAGAGGCGCGGGACTATAAACAGATGCAGGGGAGCAGTTCTAACACCGCAGCCTCAGAACAATGAGAACAGGAGATTCAGCAAGCAACCACTCAGTGCATTGCCGACCTTGCAGCAGTCCGAGCAAGGTTGGGAGGTCTCCGCGCGAAGATCTCCTCACTGACAAAGTGACTCGAGGGTGAGTCACGATGTTTGTGTTGGGGGCCTGTTGCGCATGGGATCCCCCCAAGGCAAGTTTTGGGGCTTAAAGCCAAAGTTTTGACTAAGTCCATTGTAAAGACTCCACGATTTGTGGGCGCAGAGTGCGAAGATGGTAAATGAGTCAGAGGGTTGTCCGCCCTCATTTATGTAATGTAATGTCGGTTTGAGAGATCTAACCATGGTCCACGAACCATGGGATTGTATAAATAGAGCGAGGCTCTAAGTGTAAAAGAGATAATAGTTAGAGAGGAGGTCAATCGATGAAGCAATGAGTCTAAGTGTAGAGTCGTGTCTTTGGGTCGTAAAGTAGGAGAAGGCTCTGCAGTTGAGTGCACAGAGGCCTAGTATTTCGCAGCTGAATGCGTGGACCCCTCCAACTAATTGCGCAGGGAAAGTCGAGTTTGTAACTGGTCGAAGCATTAATAAGGAGAAGTTTTACAATATTTATGTGTATCTTTTCATGTTTTATGCATTGAAGTATATTGGGTATGAATTGCAAGTTTATTGTGTATTTACTGTGCAAACTTATATGAATGTGCTGAATAAGTGAATATAATATAAGGTATCTGTTTATGCGAAGATAACTAACTGTTATAAGAAGATAAGTAAGATCCATAGGGTGACTTGGGGAAATAGTGTAGATCGTTGCTCTAGCAGCGTGAAAGCTCCTCAGCCCCTAGTTAGGGTTGCGCAAAGACATATATAACAAGACCGTGAAGGCCTCGCAGGCCGGGAAGTGCACGAGGTAACCTGCGTGAAGGTATTCACAGTTGGACTAAATCAACCCCTCAGACATCTCAAGGGTGCGGAAACTTGGTTCCAACATCCCCCCATATTGCTTCGGGTGAGACCTCAGCCCACGCTCCGCATATTGTTGCTGAAAGGGCCAACAGTACTGGGATTTGTTTGGCTAATTAACTCCGAACCTGGGTCAGGCCCCAACAAGCCAACAGTGCGGTGACCATTTTCTCTTTTAACACATCCAGGCTCTGCTAACATTCTTCATTCCAACAGAATGTAGCATCCTTTTTCAATAGTTTTTCCATTGGCGCGGTAATCTGGGGATAACTCTTGATGAATTTCATATAATATCCAGTATGCCCCAGCGTTGCACGCAACTGTTTCACACTTCTTAGCACCTCCAAATTTATTATAACTATGATCTTAGTAGGGTCCACCATTAATCCTTGTCTGCATACCACATGACCCAACAAGATTCCGAAAGGAACACAAAACAAACATTTCTTCAAATTTAGCGTGATTTGATACCTCCAGCATGTATCCAACATCAAGCTTAGATTAGCTATACATGCCGCTTCACTAGCGCAAACACTGTCGAATTGTCAAAGTATACCTCTAGAAACTTGTGAGTGAAGTCCTTGAACGTCGCGATGACTACGCGCAAAAAATATCGTCGGTGCGTTCTTCAGTCCAAAAGGAATTATTGTATACTAATAGCATCCCCATTCAGTTATGAAGGTCGTCTTACCCCTATCTTCCAGCGCGATCTTGATCTAATGGTACCCCGAGAACCCATCAATGAATGAATATGCTTCATGTCCTCCTAAATTATCTAACACTTCATCGGTGAACAAAGTCGAAAGAGGATCATGTATGCAAGCAACATTCAACTTCATGAGATCTATGCATATCATTATTTCATCATTTTGCTTCTTTTCCTGAACTACCATAGGACTGACCCACTTGGACTCCTCCACTAGTTTAATGATTCCCGCTACCAACATTTTGTCCAATTCTAAGAGGACCCTTTATTTGTACTTAGGATTGAGGCAATATGGCCTTTATTTCACAAGCTTCGCATCTGGTTTCAATGTTATCCTCATCACCCCTAAATCGCCTATAATCCCTTTCAGGCTTGAAAATTTTGTGGGGAACAAATATTGATACTCGTGGAGCAATTCAACGACCTTATCCATTGTAGCATCATCCTAGTAGTCCCCTATCTTCGCAAAATTCGGCTTCTCCTCTATCCCAATGTTCACTTGTCTTATTTTCAGTGGCAGTGATATCTGGATTCTCTATCTGCCCATCAACTTCACGGTCACCTTATGTTTCTGGGATATTAATGTTCCTCGGATCCTTGTCTTCCTCTTCAGTGGTCACATTATAGCACTCCAGTGCATGGCACAACTTGGTGGTCCAATCTGGTTGAATTAAATCCAAGGGATCCTGTGGTATTCTAAAGATCGCTACTTTGACCTCCCGCAATGCTTCATCAATGCACTCAAATCCATCTTCAAAGCTAAATATCATCAATAATCCTTGTTTTAGAATATCCCATTCATCCGTGCCATGGTAGAGCTCTGTCTCCAAGTACCAATTCATAGGTATTACATCGAAGGTGTGACAGAACAGATGCACCCACTTCGGTTGCAGTTCTGCTCCATAAGCATCGATCCATTTGGCTAAGTGATCGCGTGAATCACTCCTCCCATCATATTTCTCTGTTAATCACACCTTTGGGTGACCAAACCACACCTTCGTTAGTCTTCCATATTTGCGTTATCCAATGAAGTTGTGTTTATGCATACCTCATCATCTTGCAAGCGTAGTGCACAGTGCCAAGTCCAAGTCTTGGAAGCGATGCTTCTCCGACACTTTCCTTTCAAATGCATCTAGGAATTTATCAACATCAGTTAAACCATCATAATAAGGCAAACTTCTTACCTTCGACGATACGCAATGCAGTGATTTGGTCATCATGTTACATCGTAGCGTAGACACTTTGTGCAATCGATTCTACCCATGTTCCAATTCCTCATCCAAATATGAGGTGCAGGAGCTTTCGTGGTCCCATGCAATTCATCCATATACTATCGGATTCACCTAATCTTGATCTCACCCTATTATCTTATAAATTTGGTCCAAATCATCGTCACTTTCGTAATCACGGAATGGTTCAGTATAGCGTGGTCCTTCTGTAGGGTCCAAAGGTACTACTACACAGAGAGATTTTCTTTCAAATGACATCATTTGCTTCTTCAAATTGATCACCCCATTCATGTCGATAGCCTAATCGATCCCAAGGAGTGCGGGGTAGGGATTGTTGTCATTGATAATCTCTATTACTTCGAAATCCACCCGTGCGCTCGCGCCTTCAATATCGACTGTCACTCCCTGTAATATTCCCATGGGATAATCTTTTGCTGATTCACCATCCTCAATTGAATAGGAGACCATTGCAGCACAGGTCTCCCCATTCTCTCCCATGTCTATTTCAGAAAAACATTCGCATTTGACCCAAGATCTAGAATAACTTGGTCCATTTCATACTTTCCTATCTGTGAGGTGAGCCTCATCTCACGCCCTATTCTTGCCTTATACTTATCAATTTTCCTGACCACGTGTGGTCCCTTAGGAACATTACCAGCACATTTATTGATCAACTCTTGTAATCCCTTTACAGCCTTGCTATCGCGTAGCAGCTTCATATAGGTCTCCAAAAATATACTAAGCATGGATGGGTCCATTTCTTCAGACTGCTTATCCTAACTTCCCAAGGTAGAAGCCTTAGCGAAGCTTTTCTTTGCTTCCATGAAGGTTTCCTTCGCGCACTCCAAATCAAAGCCAACCTCATTCTCTAAAGCTTTACAGACCCATTCACCTTCTTTAGGCTACCTTCCCTTGTCTTCTCCAGTTGTCATTCCACTTCATAGAACAATATTCACATTGGGGTCCTCTTCGCAGGGTTCAGCCCTCATCATCTGCAGGTTCTGTGTAGGTTGTTGAGGCTGCGTCCCATTTTCGTGCATCCTAGCTATTAATACAGGGCAGTCTTCTATCGCATGGTCAAACTGGGTACAATATCAGCACGATAGGTGCCTTGGGTTCATGCATTCTCGCGCATAGTGTCCTAGACCTCCACACTTGTAGAAAATAACTTGCCCTCGACCTCCCACAAGTCCTCCTCCACCTCAGCCTCATCCACGCCCCTGATATCCTCCTCGCAACCCCCCATCACCTTGATCTAAAGGCCAAGCTTCTATTTGCATTCGATACACATGCGTTCTTTCCATCATTAACTCATAAACTACATAAATTGCGTTCATCATGGCCTACTGATTGGCAGAAGTTGTAGAATAGTTTTTGCAGTGTCTGTACAAATTTTTGCAGCAAGTGGCAATTATCTGTCGCATGTTTTACAGCTCCCTGACAGATAGCACACCACAACGTGGGCCTGACACTTGGCCCTGCTTGAGCTTCTGGCCTCAGAGGCATCGACCCTCCTCCTGCAACATAATTCACGAAGACAGGGCAATGATCTTTATCATGCCCTTGACTCTTACATTTCAAACACCAAACCTCTTCGCGCACCTCTAGTCGAGCCACTCTATTCTTCTTCACACTTTGGAATTCTAGACAAAGGTTCTACAACTCTGCGTGAATCTACTGAACTCCTAAAGAAACATCTTGAATTGGTGTCTCGTACAATCTCATTGCAATCTCCAGGGCCTTCGCCTGGGTCCCAATCTTTCACTGTGATAAAGCAACCCTAAGATGAGGCAAGACCGAAGCCACAAACCATTCACGGTGCTGCCCATCTGTAAGATTCATGTTAGCTTCACGGATCTTGCACTTCAATCTCTGATCTAGCTCCCAGGGTGTCTTGCCAAGCTTCATCATGATCTCCTTGAATCCAACGATCGATTGCACTTCAGGCTTGGGCCTACTGAATTCCTTATTCAGTGCATTCTGAATGTCTGCCAATACAACCATCAGGTTAACAGTGTAGTATTTAATGTACCATGTTAACACACGTTCTTGTAAAGCAGTGACCAACGTAGTTCATCTGATCATTCGTAATGCCATGGACTTCCCACATAGCCTCCGTGATGAGCCAAAATTGGTTCGGGTCTGTTATCACTCAGGTTGTTCCCCAAAACTTGTGAGAAAAGGGAATACGGTCGAGGTAACCACTAACCAATCTTTTAGATGCAGCTTCTAGCCAAACTGCATCCAGAGAGGGCTCTCTCTTTATAATTTAGCTTTGTTTTTGAAGTATTTTATGCTAGTTATGATGTGCAGGGTTTTGTTTTAAGTTATTGGATGGTGATTTTAAACAGAGCTAGGATGCAAGTCTGAAATAGTTTATTCCATTGGGCAAATGGAGTCTATGAGGACGAACAACTGAGTGCATTTTCTCTGATAAAGGGCAATACTACAGAGCAAGAAAAATCGATTTTGGAACAATTTTAAAATCTAGAAATTAATGGAATGTAAGCCAGTGGATGAAGGGCAGTTAAGAATCCTTCATCATGATGGCAGAGGGATAGTGCATGAATATTATCAAGGAGTAGTAAAGAATTCCTTGGCAATTTTCAAAGTGAAAGAATCAGTTGAAACAGGAGCATCTAAGAATTCCTGTTTATGCTAATTCTGAAGAAAACATAAATAACAACAAAGATTGAACTCAGAGTGTATTTAAACAAGTTTTGGGCTATTCTTTTTCCCTGTTACTAAGATTATGAAACATATATGAAATTTGCAAACACAGAAAACACAAAACACAGTTTAGAATAACTTATTGATCCATAGAAAGATGCAGGAATTCTGTAGCAGGGCCCAAAACATCAAATCAACATTCAGACGGTCCAGCAACAGTGAACTTCAACAACCTTTGTATTAAAAAATCTCAGAGCTACAGCGTGGTCCAGAGAGGAAAATCACCAACCCCGAATACATTTCTTGGGGAGGTATTTATACAAAAGAGAGTTACAAAATATCTTGTGGATAAGATATCCAGCAATAACTTCCTCCACCTACTCTAACAAGGGAAATAAATATAGAAATGAATGCAGGAGTAATTGTTGCTGTGCTGGCTGCTTTAACTAATAAGATATGTTGGACTTTTCAACTCAGGAAGTCGGCTGGTAGCTGTGTCTTTACTTTGCGTTCCTGCGTTGCTGTCCCGGCCCCTTCATCTGTGCTTGATTCCACTTTAATGTGTTCTAGTCCCCGCTTGACCTCCTTCCTCTATTGTTCTCATCTTTATTATATCTGCCACGTGTTTTGTTATTTGAACAAATGTAGATAAAAAGAAAAATCAGAATTACCTTGGTAAAACTTCCAGCATGCTCTGCCACCATTCGTCTATTGGCAACTGATGTCTTTGTATTTTTATTAGTGTTTCATCAGCTTCAGTATACCTGTAGAAGTTGGGATGGACTTAAAAAAGATGATTTATTTCATGTTCAGTATAGAACAAATTTTCCAATTTGTCATATAAGCTCTGTCCAGAGGGAGGTCCTGTGTCTTCTGAAGTGCTTGATGATGCTGTGATCTGATTTGTAACATATGTGTTTACCCTGTGAGCATATTGTTCATGTGTTAATAGTCTTTGATTGCTGGTTAGTAAACTGGGTAGACCCTTCTGCTGCAAGACTGTAAACTTCTCTATGAAGGCATTTATCATCAACTTCAGTATACCTGTAGAAGTTGGGCTGGACTTAAAAAAGATGATTTATTTCATGTTCAGTATAGAACAGATTTTCCAATTTGTCATATAAGCTCTGTCCAGAGGGAGGTCCTGTGTCTTCTGAAGTGCTTGATGATGCTGTGATCTGATTTGTAACATATGTGTTTACCCTGTGAGCATATTGTTCATGTGTTAATAGTCTTTGATTGCTGGTTAGTAAACTGGGTAGACCCTTCTGCTGCAAGACTGTAAACTTCTCTATGAAGGCATTTATCTTCATCTGCATTTCTTGGCACTTCCTTTCCAAATTCTGTATAAAATTCCTCATTGTTAGCACCTTTTTCACTGTCAAATGGTGCCTGTTCTGTCCCTGATCTCCAAAGCTGCTAACTGTTCTTTGGTATGAGTATTCAAAAAATGGATCAGTCTATTGGCCTGCTCAGGCATGTTTCCCAATGATGCCCCAGCCCTTTGAATTTCCACTTGTGCCCTTTCCTTCAATTCTATTTGTTCATGGATCATTTGAATTGATTGCCATTGGTCAGTGATAGACTGGCCAATTTTGGTCCACAAAATTGTTTTGATGTCTGCCAGAGGTTTGTGCAAGGTGAGATCTTTTTCCAATGATTTCACCTTATTCTCCAGGGCCTTTACCTCCCTAGTTTTCTCTGCCGCTGTTATCTTTGATTTGTCATAGCTTACCTCTAGTTTGGCCAGTTTTTCTTTAGCCTCTTTAAGCTATGACATTTGGACCTCCAACTCTTTTACTGCTTTCATCAATTCTTCCATGCCCATGCTGGTATCTGGCCTTGTTGTTGCTGCTGAAGCTGAGGTACCTGTTGTTGATGCTGGGATAGTAGGAGGGACTGCTGTTGTAACTGTGGGGGGAGCAGTGGTACCTGTTGGATCTATTTCAGGTGGCTAGGAGGTTGACTCTCCCTGCTTCTCTTTAATTGCTTTCTCCAATGCCTTCTCTGTTTCTACTAATCTCTCATTCATCCTTATTAGTAAACTTACCATGCCCTTCTCTTCTTTCTGCTTTGCAACTTCTGAAGTTTGTGGATGCATTATAATTGGCAGCTTTAATTTCTTTTTGAGGGCTGCAATGTCCTCCTCCTTCTTCTTTATTAGTGCTTTGATGCCCTTTGCATCCTTAGGATTATGCCCAAGCTCGATGATAATTTCTTCTAAGGACTTAATCCTGTTGTCCTTAGCTAAGGAGGAAGCCTTTTCCAATTCTAATTGGGTAGAGGTATTATGTAATGAATTTTGCAGTTTGTGAGAGAGCAATGCCTTGTCTGCCAAGGTGGAGTACACCATCTCTGCAGTTTTCTTATGTAATTCAATCTGGTCAATTGGGTGGATATCTTTAGAGAAAACTTCCAAATTGGTTCTAATATAATCAGCAGCTGACTGTGGTTGCTGCGTCTTGGGCTTGAAATGACCGAGGATCATTTTCTTTTCCTGAATATCATAAGCAGACATTAGCCTTTGTTGATTGGTGGGTGCTGTCCTCATTCGATGATTATAAAGTTGCATCCTTACTGGATCATTTTTTGCTTTTATTTCAGTGAAAGTTTTCTTGATATCTGAGCTTTGCTTGCTTTGAGGCCTGGTGGATGAAACTTCCATGCTATGTTGCCTCTCTAGCTCTTATTGGAATGAGCTAGTTGATGTGCCAGGTAATGGAGAAGTTTGCTGCTCGGTCCTTTGCTCATCTCTCATGCTGCTTGTGGTATCTTCCAAAAATTCCTCCTTAGAATAGGGATTCAACCTCTGCCTCTTATCTCTCGATTGTTCTGTTGGTCCACTGGCAGGGGTATCCTCTTCTCTATCTCTCTTTCTGCTCTTTTCCTCATTTTGAGGAGTCTATAGTACAGGGGCTTCTGGTGCCTTGGTTTGAGCTGGGGGAACTTGCCCTTGACCCTGTTCTTTTGATGTGGTAGGCTGATCTGCTCTTGTTTGCCGTTTTGTATCCATCACCTCCTTGCCCTTTGCTGCTGCTGAACTGGCCTTTTGTGATGCTTGTTGTGAGCTCTTAGCAAAAGATGTATCACCTCCAATATGCTGGGGCAGCTTGAAGGGTACCTGTCCAAAAGGGTCTAGATCAAGTGTTTTTTCAAGCTCTTTCATTTCCTTTTCAAATTTCTCTTCTTTCGTTATCTTTTCAACTAATGTGCCCTCTAGCCACTCTTGTTGATTAGCATATTGCTGGATTTCAGGGATTGTACGATGAACATATGCTAGGAGCTTATTTTTCACTTTCCTATAACTTATGAAATGATTGGGGTCATATGGTGCTCAATAGAAACTCTGTTTTAGCTTGAGTCTGTGCACTAAAATATCATCAGCCTCTTGCCAGGCTTCCCTTTTATCTAAGGTGAAGGGGCCCAGTTGATTTCTTATTTTGAGTTATGCCTTTTTCTTGGCCTCACAGAAATGGATTACATCTGCTTGGATAAATTGTTTGAAGTATTCCAGGGCAAACAATCACATTGGCACATATTTTGGCAATTTGTAGGGGCACAACTCACAGCCATATATTCGGATCACAGTGTGATTCTGGTAAAAGTACCAGTCACCTATGCTATAGCTCTTGGAAAGCTGTAGAATTCTCTGCATTTGACCAGAAAGTCTATCTGGAGGACTTGTCATCAACAAAGAGGTGGCTGGATATATGAACAGATCAATGAATTCACAATAAGTATAAGGAGAGTAGTAAACATGGTGGAAGACTGGGGTCCAGAAGATTACAGACCTTGTCTCTCCTTTGACATCTAATTTTCTGAGGGAAACTTGAAAACTATATGGCTGATAGTAGAGAAACAAATGATATATGTATGATGTGTATTTAAACACTCTTTCTCTGTCCATGCTCATGAATTTCTCATGGATCTTATCAGCTATGTAGGTGGCATAATCATACCTGACAGTAGGGGGCTGTCCTGGAGTAAATATGGATAAGAGGACCAATTTGGTTTCATCTACATACTCACTGGTTTTGAATCCCAGGATGTAGGCTATCATGTCAATAATAAATTTTCCTGCTTCATTAAACCATGTGTCCAGATATGGAGGAGGTTCCTAAGGTTGACAATTTGGTTTCATAAATAATTGCCATATTCTGGTTATTTCTGAACTTGGCAATTTGGCACCTTGGTCAAGTAGAAATCCCAAGGAAAGAGGAGTCAAAGGCCCAGTTGGCTTGAAATGCAGCATCTCATTTATAGATTCGGGGGTGATATAAAATAGAACTGTTCCAAAAGGAGACATCACTGCCCTTTGAGTGGGTTCATAATTGGCATGGCATTGGTGAATGAGGTCAGGAAAAACATTGACACAAGGGAGGTAGTACATGGCATATTGGACTCCCAAATTCCAAAGATTTCAACTTTGTTTTTGTAGCTATTCCTAATCTCACAGAAGGCCTGGAGATGAGATTTGTTACCATTATGTCATTAATCTGGAAATCCTTGTCAGCTAGGGGTAACCATTCAAGTTCTTTATGTGGAGCATTGAGAGGGGCCACATTAAGGGCTACTGGCGCAGGGGCTTCCATCTTATAAATTTTCTTGTATTTTTATTCGGAATGTGGGTCTTTATAGCAACAGTGGGCAAAATAGCAGCCTTGGGGCTTTTTTCAGAGGATTTGCAGACTGGAGTGTTTTGTTTTGACTTTGCTGGGCAGAATTTGTAGTAGAGAATAAAGCTTGGAGGGTTTTTTCAGCAAGGAACGGGTAGAAATAGTTTCAGGGCCTTTCCTTTAGCAATCACAGACCAGAGTGACCTTGAGCTCGGCTTAATGGGAGAAATTTGCAGAGGTAGAGGGAGTTGGTAGGTTTTTTAGTAAAAATTGGGCAAAATAGTAGTTTCAGTGGGCAATTTTGCTGAGGGAAGTTGAAACAGGGGGCTTGGGAGCAAGACTAAGGTAAATACCTGTTTTTATCGGCTTACTGGGCAAATTGTATAGACAGGTACGCAATGTACAGGTTTTTCGATGAAAAAATGGTCAAGAGAGTGGTCCTGGTGTATTTATTTGCAGGCAGCAGGGTGAATTTTAACAAGATTTTGGGTTGCCCGAACAATGCTACAGAGAAAAATCGAAATTCAGAGGGTTTTTTAGCAGGATTATGATAAATATCTGTTCTAACAGTGCACTGGAGTTCCTCGCTGGCTGGGTGATGACTTGCAGAGTGGGACGCCAGGCTATGGTGGTCGAGGTGACAAACTGGAGGTTTAGTGGCGATTTCTTCATAGTATGCATGCACAGGTTCCGTAAAATAATGCAATAACAATGGATAAAAACAATCACTTTCACGGGCTTTTTTGACAAAATTCGGCTTTATGGGCTTTTTGGTGCTTTTTGTGATGACATCATCATGACGTAGATTTTTTGTCGTGTAGCGGGGTACGGAAGGTGATGTGGTGGATGACCTGGCGCTGAGGTGGCAACAATGACGTGGAGCTGACGTGGATGTGACGTGACAAGCTGACGTCAGCGGTGGGAAGTGAGGGCGGTATGTGGTATTATCACACTGCTTTTTGGGTAGTGGCGGTATTGAGCGGGGGGGGTTGTGGTACAGCGGGGTGGGCGACGCGTGTCCCCTGTACAGCGGCGAAACCGCCATTTTCCCGGAACATAAACATCGGGCGTTGGGGTCATTGCGATACAGCTGCGCACCGTCGGATCTAAGAGCCTGGATCCAACGGTTGACGGCGAATGGGAAACAACGGGGGTCGCGGCACAGGGACCCACCATAATATCTCGGCACTTTATAATGTTTTTGCGGGGTTTTTCAATGTTTTTTAACTTTGGACTTCGGCGGATTGGTTATTCATATAACCGAATGTTAAATGAAACCCAATATTTACATGCGCACAAGGGGTTATTATAAGGTTCCAGGTGAACCTATAATTCCCAAAGAACTTTAATATATGACTATATTGCCGAGGGTCGAGATATTAGTTTTTTAGGGATTTTTTATGTATTTTATACAATAGGGGGAGGGAAAATGTTATATAGGAGCTATATCATAGAGTTAGGAGGTTAATATGAATATGTGGGATGGATATGTATGAATAAATGCTAAGTTTATAGAGTGAAAAACTTAGGCATGGGGGAATGAAAGGATACCAAGTTATGAAGTTTGGGAAACTTGGCAAAATGGAATAAAAACATTTTACACAAGAAATATGGCTTGTTTTGCCTAGGTGAAAACACAATTTCACTTAGTTTTTTTCCATGAAATGAAGTGGACTAAGGGCAGTGAGCAGATCTCATTGTCCTTGGGGGGATGTTAGTAAGTGTTCTTGGAAAAATGAGGAGGGAAATTAGTCATGCTCCATTTGTTTTGTAACCACCTTGCCATAGCACCTTATGATATTTATGAGATGAAACCTATTCCAAAGGACCAAATTGCTGATAAACCTGCTTCTACAACATCAAAACTGCCTACCCAGCCTAGTACCTAACATTTTTTCTTCATTTTCATTGGGTGCATTTGAACCAGCAAACCCTGATTCTCCTCTTTTCTTTTAGCTACCCTCCTATCTAAGTTCTACCCTTATCCCTTCCAAGGGCTCAGATTAAGTTGTTGAGACCCTTTGCTTCTCTACCTACTACTAGTTTGCCAAGCTTGAACTGTTTGTACAGACCTTTATTCTCTATCCTAAGACAAGTAAATTCAAACATGATCTAGCCAGGATTAAACTGTCTGGCTATTCATCAACTGTGGCAAGAGTCAACCACCTATACATAGTGAAATTCTACAAAATATGGAACCTTTGTAGCATGGAAAGGATGAACATATTTGGCACTTCTTCAGTCAATCATGAAAAATGAAACCTATTGGTATAGGAACCTAACAAGGTCCTCATTCCCCAAGCCCTTGAAAACATGCAATTTTATTGAATTCTCCATATTGAACGGTGGTGGAGGTGGTGGTGGTGTGGATGAAGGTGTATGCAGTGGAGGTGAAGATGGAGGTGGTGTGGGTGGATGGGGTATTCGCGGGAACCCTTGCCTTATTAACTAGACAACGCTTTGCAGAGAAGCCTATGCTGCTTCTTTGTCATCACCCAAAGAAGGCTCGGGCTATATTCAGGTCATGTTACTTTTCTATCCCTAAATAAATTTCCACTTCATGTAGCTCCAAACATCAAGGTAATTGCGTAACCCGCTTTTTACACAAGATCATTTTAATCCAAGTATTCAAAGACTTTAAATACTTACCTCACGGTCCTTTGAAGAAGCATTGTTCTGCTTTGATGTAGCTAACCGAGGTATCGACTACGGACTCTGTCACAAATCCTCCTATGATACGATTTAGCCAGTGATTGAAAACATGTGCGATCTTATCTTTAGAGGCTTCCAATCTCCGCACTAACTTTGGGGTCCAAACTATCGGACCGTCAAGCCTCCACCTTCCTTGGTTGTCTGCCAATTGAGCAATCCACTCGTATAATTCGACCGGGAAGGAACATAAGAAAATTTCATGTATCTCTGTGTACAGATATCTATCCAACCACTCTTCTTTCGTCAATCGCGGGTTCCTGTTCTCTTGCGCCGTGAATTTGTGGATCTTTCTATCCAACCAATATTTGATTTCCTTCTTAGTTGGATTCCAGTGATGCGACATCACACATCTCTTTATGCAGATCCCGGTCTCGGCAAAGAAACCATTTGTTGGCTTAGTAGGCCTTGACCCAGGTTCAATGTTAAGATAGCCAAACACATCCCTACACTACTGGCCCTTTCGGCATCAATCCAAGGAGTGCGGACTCAAGTCTCACTTGAAGCAGTATGGGGGGATGATGGAACCAAGTTTCCACACCCAAAGATGGTTATGATGTCGTTTTGTACCCTTTTTATGCCTTCACACAGATCGATAAGCCTTCAAGGCTTATCAATATAACTTCCTCTCACTAGTCTCTAGATCTTCGTGAAGGTCTACAACTGCCTTTTGCGGACCTTAAACAGGTGACTCAACCACTTACGTGCCTCTGTAATTACTCCTAAGTCTTTTATTATCCAGATCATCTTAAGTGTCTGATATATTTAGCATGCATTAAGATATTCTTCACGTAAACATATATTATTACTTGCATTCATATAACAATGTAAAACATATAGATTCACGCATCAATATAGCATTAAATCATAAACCCAGTATTCATCATAACATAATCGTATTCATTCATAACAGACATAAATAGATCAAACACAGGTATTTCTAGAGTAATCTTCTTTATTAATGCTTCGAATCTTCTTACAGACTCAAACTATCATGCACACTCATCTGCAGGGGTCCACGCACTCAGTTGAGGACTCTGCCCTAGGCCTCCGTGCACACTGTTGTAGAGCCTTTCTTCTACTCTAAGAGCCTTCACTCTTTCTGCAAATGACCCATTAGATTCATCATCATCAATGACTGAACTAAAACTAAAATTGCCTTAGACTCTTCTAAGACTCCTTTTTATACAATCCCGTGGTCGTGGACCATGGGTAAATCTTTTAAAGATGACACAACTTACATAAATAGAAGGGTAAACCCTTTATGAAACTTTACATCTACGCACTCCACGACCACAAATTGCAGAGACTTTACACATTACATAAAAAAAACTTGGGCTTTCTGCCCCAAAACTTAGGCTTTTAGCCCCAAAATTGACCTTAGGGGATTCTATCCCAACAATAGATCAACGACTTGAAAATTAGTCTCTTTGAGGGGGAAACCTCCTTTACATCACACAAATGAACAATTCTTGGATGATACAAATGAAAAGACCTCGGTATGTATAGGGGTCTAAGGGGTCACAATATAATTAGAGCCTACATAATAATAACAATAATGTAAAAGGCACAATAATAACAATAGTGGGCTTCTATGGGGACAACAATAACAATATGGGGATTAAATGGGCACAGCAATAACAATAAGGGGGCTACACTAACAATAACAATAAGGAGGCTACACTAGTATTATAGGGACCTAACATGCCCCTCTCCTTCAAAAAAAGTGTTTTCCTCAACACTTGAGTAGTTTTGGATGCTTCTGTGTAAAATTATTATCCTCCCATGTGGAATCTTTAGCATGTAAGTTCTTCCACTTATTGAAACACTCTGAAATTGATCGATTTTGTAGTTGTCAGGTTCTTGTTTCCGTTATTGATTTAGGCTTTAATATGAATTTTCCTTCTTTGTCAAGTTCTGGCAATATTTTTTGAATTAGGAGCTTGTCACCGATAACCTTCTTTAAGCATGAGACATGGAAAACTAGGTGTACTTGGGAAGATGCAAGCAACTCCAATTTGTATGCCATGGCACCAATATTTTGCAACACCTTGTAAGGACCATAGCACTTGGGTGACAATTTATTATATTTCTTAGCTTTCTTAAGGGAAATTTGTTTGTATGGTTGTAGCGGTAAAAATACCCAGTTTCTTATGTCAAAATTTCTTTCATTGTGATGTTGATATGTCTGTTGTTTCATTCGATTATGTGCTAGGGCGAGTTTATCCTTTAAGAGTTGGAGAACTTGTTGTTGATGCTTGATGTGATCTTTCATTACTTGAACCTTATAATTTCCTCTTAAAGATGATGTGATGGATGGTGGATGATATCCATAATGTGTTGTAAATGGGGTAATTTTTGCTGCAATATGGAAGTGTTATATCACCATTCAACCAAAGGTAACCACTTGACCCATTATGTTTGTTTATCAGATACAAAGCAACGAAGATATCCTTTGAAGCATTTGTTCACTATCTTAGTTTTCCCATTAGATTGAGGATGATAAGATGAGCTATGAGCTAATTGAGTACCAAGACAAGAAAATAATTTGGTCCAGAAATTTCCAATGAAAATGGGATCTTTGTCACTTACAATAATTTTTTATTTTATTTTCCATGTAGCTTTTGAATTGTTTCCATAAATGCAATAGCAACTGTATTGGGTTTAAAAGGATGAGACAATTCACAAAAGTGTGCATACTTGGTAAGTCTATCAACTATCACCATGACAACATTATTTCCTTCGAACTTGGGTAAACCTATGATCAAATCCATTGAGACCTCCTCCCAACGCTGAATTGGAATGGCTAAAGGTTGTAATAGACTCGTGGTCTTAATTGTCTCAACATTATTTTTTTTGGCAAACCAGACATTCTGCCACAAACTTCTAAATATCATATTTAAGGCCATCCCAAAAAAATTCATTCTTGACCATGTGGTAAGTTTTTAAAAATCTTGAGTGCCCTCCTAAGGGGTAAGAGTGCAATTCGAAAAGAATCTTTTGTTTGAGTTGGGAATTCTTACATAGATATAAGTGATCTTTGTACCTTAATGAATCATTTTTCTAGATAAATGTATCAAATGTACTAGAATCTTGTTGCAACTTTTGAATGAGTTTCCAAACTTCTTTGTCATTCTTCCATTCATCCCTTACTTCATTTATCCAATTAGGTTGGATAATAGAAATGAAACAGAGCAATGTTTACACATCCTCATCCTTTCTTGAGAGTGCATCTGCAACAACATTTTGTTTCCCTTTTTTGTAGATGATTCCAAAGTCATAACCCAACATCTTTGTGACTCATTTTTGCTTCTCTTATGAAGATAATATTTGTTCCAAAGAGTATTTAAGACTATCATGATCTGTTTTTACATTGAAGTGTCTTCCCATTAGGTAAGGTCGATATTGCTTTAATGCATGTAGTATTGCTAACATTTCCTTCTCATAAATAGGTTTGTGTAAATACTTTCCCTTAATTGGATGAATTTAAAAATCAATTGGTCTTACTTCTTGGATTAAAACAACACCAATTCCATTTCACGAGGCATCACATTCCACAATAAAGGTTTTTGTGAAGTCTAGTGTAGCTAAGACTGGTTCTTGGTACATTGCCTCTTTAAGATGTTCAAAGGCCTTAGTTTCTTCTTGAGTCCAAGAAAATGCATCGTTCTTCAATAATGTTGTTAGAGGCACTGCTATTCTCCCACAATACTTAACAAACTTGCGATAATACCCTATCAACCCGAGAAGTCCTCGAATATGCTTTAGGATTGTGGGCATTTTCCATTCCTTAATGGATTTCATTTTGTTAGGGTCTACCTTAACAACCCCATGAGATACAATATTACCCAAATATTCCACCTCTTGTACTCCAAAGAAACATTTGGAGGTTTTTTCATATTATTGTTTCTCCTCCAATATTTTGAGCTCACTATCAACATGTTGAACATGATCCTTCCAAGACTTGTTGTAGATTAGTATATCATCAAAAAACACTAACACAAATATTCTAAGGAAGTATTTGAAAATGGAATTAATCTAACCTTGAAATGTGGAAGCTGCATTAGTAACGTCAAAAGGCATGACAAAAAATACATAATGACCTTCATGAATTTTGAATGTTGTTTTCAAAATGTCTTTAGTCTTCATTCTAATTTGATGATATCTTGAACAAAGGTCCAACTTGGTGAAGTAAATTGCTTCATGCAATTCATCCAACAATTCATCAATGACAAGAACGGGAAATTTATCTTTAATAGTAAGCTTATTGAGCTCCCTATAATCCAGACACATATGCCATGATCCATCCTTTTCGCACACCAATAATACTGGAGGAGAGAAAGGACTTTGGCTAGGTTGAATTATACTGACCTCTAGCATTTATGCATCCATACATTCAATTTCACTCTTTTGGGCATAGGGAATATCTGTAATGCATGATGTTTGGAGGGACACTTCCTGGAATCAAGTGAATAACATGATCATAATCCCGAATAGGTGGGAGGCCTTTGAAGTCTCAAATACCTTGGAATGATTGTCCAATACATTTTGCATATATGGAGAAATGGATGATTTCGATGTTTGAACTTATAATGATCATAATTGTGCAATTACACCCTATTTTTCTTTCTTAAAAAGCTTTGTCACGTCATTAGAGTTGATTATCTTCCTTGGTTTCCCTGTGACGCCCCTTAATTCAATTTCCTTTCCTTCCCAGAAAAATTTCAAGAAAAGTTCTTGAAAATTAAAATTTATTTCCCCCAAAGATTGTAACCAATAAACTCCTAGTACAAAATCAACACCACCCATTTTAATGGAAAGCATTGGACTATTCAATACATATTCGCCCATGGTTAGTTTGATATTATGGCACTTTCCATAGCAATTTATAGTTCCTCCATTTGCAACCATCACTTGAAACTCTAGTGTTGGGTATAGAAAGCAATTTAATTCCTTGGTTATCTTACAATGAATAAAATGATGGGCACTACCTGAATCAATCAACAATATTACCTTTTTCTTCTTGATATATCCTTATTTCTTGAGAGTTTGAGGAGTAGTAATTCTCGCCAATACATTACAATATATGGTCAGATTCGTTTCTTCTTTTTCTAGGGTTGGTTTTTGGTGTATATCCTCTTCTTTTGATGTTTCTTGTTCCTTTTCTTCCTCCTCTTCACAATCTATGTAAAATAATTTCTTCTCAACACACTTATGACCTTTAGTGTATTTCCTATCACAATTGTAACAAAGCCCTTTTGCTCTTTTTTCCTCCAATTTTTGTGGTGTCAACCTTGTAGGTTGTGGAAGGCTATGAGCAGCAACACTTCCATCTTTACAATTGTGAGTGGTAGATTTCCTTGTTGCCATAATTTTGCTTCCAACTTTTCTTACCACTTTTAATGTCGTCTCCAATGAATTAGGTTCCCAAAGGTGAACCTCATGTTGGATGTTATCCTTTAAATTCCCTATGAAGACACCAATCCTATGCTCCTCTAGAATATCAGTTACCCTGATATTCAAATTTTGGAAGTCCTCAATGGGTGCCACTATTGAACACTTTTGTTTGAGATTTATCAATTGGATAAAGAAGGTGTTGCTCTCTGTATCCACATAATATGATATCATTTCCTCCGTAAAAATTTTCTAAGTGAAAAGTGGTTTATGAGAACAAATCCATCGATACTATATAAATTGATTGGGTTCTAAATATAAAGATGCAATGTGTACCTTTTGTGAGTGTTGCACATCATGTAGATCAAAATATTGCTCCATCTGTAGTATCCATGTTACCGAATCCTTTCCATCAAACTTCCTCATATCGATCTTTGGAATTTGGTTGGTATTCAACCCAAATTTACATTCTCTAAAACCATTACTAACATTCCTTTTGTTCTCATCATGATTTTCATGGAGTACCTTGTCGCCATTAGGAAGCATTTCTTGTAGCAACTTTGCCAAACCTTCCTTCAAACCTTCCATGTCTTCTTTTAAACCATTCATGTTGCTTTTTATTTCTGATTTTAAAACAACTATGTCACCTTTTATTTCTTCTTTTAAACCATCCATGTCCCCTATTAGTTCATCTTTGGTTGCTCTTTGTGAGAGTGAATTTTTTTGCAATTGCTACCGCAATTTTGATATATCATGTTGCAATTCTTCCTCTTCATGCATCCTAGTAGAGATTTATGAGGGATTAATGGGTGTAGAATTATTTTGTTTGAGAGGAATTTTAGAACCAAATACTAATATCTATGGCTCAATATACCCTTGAAATCACTTCATACTGATTTTGAAACAAAAGTTATGCAGTTTTAAAAATAAATACACACCTTTTTCTTTCTTGTAGGAGATAGATCTTGAAGCGGTTGTATCTCTGTAATTTCAGCTCTCCAAGGTCTGAAATTTCATCATGTGTTAGCCCTATAAGTCTTATTTCCAATGCCACAAATCATACTGAGATTTGATTCCTCAATATAAAGTTATTTCCAATCTCCCACGATGACCTAGTTATGGACTACTTCAATAGAGCGAACTTGTACGGAATTCCACATGTGACTCTTTCAACCTTCGGCCCTAAAAATGATACGCAAAAAACTAAGTCCATGCTATTTCATTCACATTTTACGAAATTCAACTCTGATGTTCATAAAAATAGTTATGGCAATTTTCCATACGTCACCTATTTGATACTAATTTCTAGAGCATGCAAAAACCCTAACTTCTTCAGAGCATATCTTAGAAAATATAGAGAAACGATATCTGAAATTTTTACCCAAAGTTCACCAAGATTTTGGCTCCACGTGGTTGAAATTTTATCTTCTAAAGCCTCGTATAAAAAAGGATATATTGAACATGTCAAGATGAAATGTTTGAAAGAACGAAACCCTAGAATCCAAAACTTTGATAGCAAATTTTATGAAACCAGATCACAAAGCAAAATAAAAGATAGATAAACGACTTGAAAATTAGCCTCTTTGAGGGGGAAACCTCCTTTACATCACATAAATGAATAATTATTGGATGATACAAATGACAAGAGCTCCTTGGTATATATAGGAGTCGAAGGGGTCACAATATAATCAGAGCCTACATAACAATAATAATGTAAGGGCACAAGAATAATAATAGTGGTCTTCTATGGGGCACAACAAAATAAATATGGGGGTTACATGGGCACAACAATAATAATAAGGGGGATACACTAACAATAACAATAAGGAGGCTACACTAACAATAACAATAAGGAGGCTACACTAGTATTATAGAGACCTAACACCTGCAAACATACCATGTTAGATAAACCAAATATAGACATATTCAAACTCATACTTCAGTGAAGTTCAGGGGAGGCTATCTCATATGCAAAATCAATCTAGAATAACACAATATACGTGTATATAATGACACCAACATCATGATGTGACAAAAATGCAATAATGACCACCACAATGCATGCCTGACTTACTATTCATGATAACCATAACAATCACAATGCATACACAACAACCACATATGTCCCATCGAGTCCAAGTGTTTGAATATGGAAGCTATGATACCAATTTGTATCACCCCTCCCACATTTACTCACTTTTACAGGCTCGCTAGGTTAAACATGAGATGAGTGTCACTATGATATGACCCAACCTCCTAGTTCCAGTTATGGAAGTGGGGTCGACAAATTGATGACAAACTTACATCCCCCAATGACCAAAAACCACTCTGGAGGCTGAAATCCACCCCATATGGTCAAACCTTGAGCTAAAACTTTGTTTCACTAGGGAAACTCCCCAATCACATACACAACACAACATCAGTGTGGTTATGAGGTCCCAACTGCACACATAGGCATGCCTCCATGCAGTTATGAATAAAATTCTTGAGTTCAATGCCAACGCTTCTGAGATTTGAGCCACTTTTTCAGGCCAACCTCCAGACCACTTCCCAGAACTACCTATAATTTTCCATAATGAAATCAAATGTAATGGAAATGCGAGACATGCCTAATCCATGACAGACATTTTGTCAAACATATGGTAAACATATAAGATACAATTCATGAATGCATATTTGATCATAAAATGATAATCTTCATCCGAGAAAACCACGAAGGCTCTATGTCCTCTCTAGCCAGTTGCAATAACACTTATTAGCTCATGAATTCATCAACCTGTTAACACCCAGGTTGTTCCGTATGACTCCCAAGGGAATACGGCCGGGGTAACCACTAACCAAGCTTTGGATTATAGGTCCTAGCCTACCTATAATCAAAGAGGGCTCTCTCTTTGAATTTTGGCTCTGTCTTGTGAATGATTTTAGGCTAGTTATAAGTTCAGTTTTAGTTTGAGATTTTGGTGATGAACTGTTGTTGTGAGAAGGGCATGAAATGTGTGAAAGATACTAATCCATTGGGCATGTGGAGTCAGAAATCTGAGACAGTCCTGGTGCCTGTGATGGAGAAAGTTTTACTACAAGGCTAGATGGCTATTCTTAATATAATTTTCTGATTAGTGAGTGAAACGATGGAGAATGGAACTACAGACAGTGTGATAACAATTTGAACAACAATTTCTACTTAGTAGCATACATGAATTACTAAATAGTAACTGTGAAATATTCAGAGTTTATTGGAGCAGTTAAGAATTCCAATTTAAACAGCTGAAGGCATATAAAACATTTATAGTGAAGATAGATTGAGGTCGGGGTGTCTCCATGGACAAATCCTGAGCTATTCTTTTTCTTTCTTCCTAAATCTAGAACAACATATGAGAGTTGTGAGGTTAAACAAATAACAGAACATTAACAGAGATAGAGAAACACTTATTATATTAAGCCATAGCACTAGAATCCTGTAGCATTCAATGGTTCCAACACAGCATGCATCAGTGAGACTCAATTCCTGTAAACTCCAAGCTTTATTTATATCATCCTTTCAGAAGTTACAGTCGAGTTCTCATTTCTTCATAAGAAAAACAACAAAACACCAACCCCTTGAAAGTTTATGCGAGGGGGAATATATACAATAGGTTTTACAAAATATCTGAATGCTGAGTCAGTTGATGGATTAACTACGCTCACCAACTTTACAAAATAGCAGATAAGAAAGTTATTGCTACTCTAAATGTAAGATAAATGGTCTTTAATTCTGTCAGAACTCTTCTTAACCTTTGGAGGACACTGAGTCGGTTGAGCGTTCTTCTTTAATGCTGAATGATGTGTCTTTATACTCTGTCATGTTGTAGCTTTCTCAGCCCTGTTACCTGTAGCTGTCATTGTTGCTTTTGGTGGCCGAATCTTCTTGCTGAGTTGGCTCGTTCCACTTTTTCTGGTCATAGTGTATGCATCATACTTTATGAATATGATGACTTATATATTTCGATGACAAAACTTTGATGAAACCTCCTGCTTATAGTAATAACTGTATCATTGAGGTCCACCATTCCTGTGTAGGCAATTGATGCCTCAAAATTGCATCTAAGGTCTCATCTGCCTCTATGTATTTGTAGAAGTTACGAGGCACTTCAAACAAATGGCTGATCTCATTCATGATAAAAAACAAGTTCTCTATTCTATCATAGAGTGCACAGATGCTAGCCCTGTTACCGAATGAGGTGCTTGATTCTTGACTGATCTGATTGGTGGCAAATGTGTTCACCCTTTTTGCATAAACCTCATGTGATAGTAGTCTCCCTGTACTGTTGAGCAAGCTAGGAAGACCTCTGCCCTGTAATGCTGCAAACTTGTCCATGAATTTGTTGACCTCTGTTTGCATGTCCTGGCTTCTTCTATCTAATGTCTGCACCAGGCTTTTCAACGTAAGGACCCTCTTTATTAGCTGGATGATTTCTGTTCTGTTGGAGATTCCAATTGCTGCCAGCTGAGGACCTGTCTGGTTATTAATCACATTGATCATTCTGCTGGCTAACTCAGGCATACTGCCTAGGGATGCCCTTGCTCTATGGACTTCCTTTTGTGCCTTGCCTATGAGCTCCATTTGCTCATGGATGGTATCAATATATTGCCACTGATCCGTTATTGATTTGCCAATGTGAGTCCACAAAATTGTCCTGATCTCAGCCACCACTTTGTCAAGGGTGAGCTCTTTCTCCAGCTCCTTTATCTTCTCTTTGAGAGCTTTTATTTCTCTCCCTTTCTCAGCCACATTCTGCTTGGATTTGTCATATTTTTCATTCAGCTTAGCCAAATTCTCCTTGGCTCCATTCAGCGCTGTCATCTGGGCTTCAAGGACCTTGATCTCACTCATCAATTTCTGCATATCGAGGCTTGGAGCCTGCTCTGAAATTGGTGCTGGTGCTGATGTTGATGTTGATCGTGCTGCTTGCTCTGTAGGAGGAGCGGTAGTCTTTAGGGGCTCCTCAAGGTTTATAACCTCTGGAGGGGGCTGAGAAGTCTGGCCTCCCTCTTTTTGCTGTAGGGCTGCCTGCAGTGCAGCCTCTGTGTCCTCCAGCTTCCCTTCCGTCTGCACTAGTTGTGTGTGCAGTGCTACCAGCAATGTGGCTACCTCTTGGTCTTGTCTTTGCTGGGCAACCTCTTCTGTTTGAGGGTGAATGGTTGCTGGGAGCTTAACCTTCTTTCTCAGGGCTGCAAGGTCTGCATCCCTTATTTTGAGCAGCGATTGTATGGCCTTTGGATCCTTTGGGTCATGCCCAAGCTCTATAATTATATCCTCCAAAGACTTGATCCTGTTGTCTTTGGCCTGAGAGGATGCTTTCTCCAACTCAATTTGGGAAGCTGTATTGTTTAGGCTGTTTTCCAACCTATTTGCCAACATTGTTTTATCTACTAGTGTTTCATAGACCATCTCACCCGTTTGCTTGTGAAGTTCTATTTGATCCATAGGGTGGATGTCCTTGGCAAGAACCTCAAGGTTGGTTCTTATATAGTCTGCAGCTGACTGTGGCTACAGCATAGTGGGCATGAAATCACTCATGGTCATTTTCCCTTCTGTGATGTCATAGGCTGACATAAGCCTTTTTTGATTGGTAGGGGCCATCTTCAGCAACTGGTTGTAGATTTGGAGCTTGAGTGGCTCATTTCTCCTCTTGATATCAATAAATTGTTGCTTGATGCCTGCCTTTGCTCTCCTTTGATGACTTGAGGAGCTGACCTCTCCTCCAAGGGTTATCTCTTGTTCCTGCTGAAAGGAACTGGCAGATGCCTCCATACTTGGTGGGCCCATTCCCAACGATTGCCCCATATGCATTTCTTCCTCAGAGAGGGGATTTAATCTCTGCCTTTTCTCCCCTTGATTTGTGGACGTGGTGAGGGGAGTCTCCTGTTCTCTGTCCCTCTTCTTTCCCTTTTCCTCCTTTTGTGGAGTTTGAAGCACTGAGGCCTCCACTGTCTTTTCTTGCCCAGGAGGCATATTTTCTTGAGCCTGTTGCTCAGTAGGTGTTGGAGCTTCAGCCATTTGTTCTTGCTGCATAGGCTGCCCCTCTTCTAGATGTTTTTCTTGCTGTTCTACCTCCTTTTCTACTTGTTGTTCTGTTTGCTGCTCTGTTTGCAGCTCTGTCCTAGGAGGTGGTTGTTCCTGCTCCACCTGCTTGCCTTTATCTTTGTTTGATTCCTGTTGGGCAATTCCGACTACTTTCTGCTGGGCTGTGGAACATGAGGCAGTTGCTCCAATTTGCCTTTGACAGGAGGAAGAAACCTGTCCACAAGTTTCCAAGTCAGCCTCTTTTTCAAGATTCCTCGCTTCTCTTTGTAGCATTTGCTCTCTACCAATTGGCTCTTCTAGGGTGCCCTCTTTCCATCTTAAAGCATTGGCATACTGCTCAATATGAGGCAATTTCACGTGAGCGTAGCCACCCAATTTGTATTTTATCCTCCAAAGGGAAATGAAGTGATTAGGGTCATAAGGCACCCATTTGAAGCTGGTTTGTAGTCTGAGGGTCTCTAGGATTAGGTCAGCTTCCTTCCATCCTTCCTCCCTTTTATTGTACAGAAAAGGGCCTAGCTCATTTCTCACCTTTAGTTGCACCTTCTTGTTTTTACTTTGGAAATGGACAAAGTATGCATTTCCAAACTGCCTAAAGTACTCTAGGGCAAAGAGTCTCATAGGGACATATCTTGGCA
>APFE030015451.1:0-13475 GCA_000404065.3 Pinus taeda | reverse complement strand
AATCTCTGTGTATATGTGTTTTATGTGTTATGCTCTCGCATTTTTATTTTTCCTATGATTTAGAATTCGTATGCAGGTAATTTCTGTACGGGGTTAAAACCTACACTAAAAGCTTGCCACGATGGGCCTTAGGTGGTCATTTTTCAGACTGCATGACTAATCACAAAGTCTTACAGACGGGCTATTATTGGCCCACCATTTTTAAAGACACCAAGAAGTTTGTCCAGGCATGTGATAGCTGCCAAAGAATGGGATGCCCTGGGCAGTCTGATGAGGTTCCCTTGCATCCACAATTATTCATTGAACCTTTTGAATGATGGGCATTAGATTTCATTTGTCCAATAAACCCATCATCTAATCAAAAGACATACATACTAGTCACAACAGAATATGTGACTAAATGGGTGGAGGAAAACGCATTACCAAGGGCAACAGAGGACTCAGTAATCCACTTTCTTTTCCAACTATTCATGCGATATGGCTTGCCTAGAGAAATAATCATAGATGGAGGACCACAATTTATAGGCCATAAGATTGTTGCAACATTAAAGAATCATCATATCATGCACAAAATCACAACTCCATACCACCTGCAAGAAAATGGCTAGGTAGAAAGCACCAATAAAGTAATCAAGGCAATACTCATAAAGAAAGTTGCATCACATAGACGATACTGGGCTACTCAATTGCCAGAAGCCCTATGGGCATATCGCACAACATGGAGAAATACCACACGATATTCCCCATATCAGCTAGTGTTTAGAAAAGAACCTATCTTCCCAATCGAATTTGAAATCCAGACATCAAGGATAGCTCAGGAGGTAGGCTTGGACTTAAATGAAGCACACATTAATAGGTTACATCAAATCAATGAATTGGATGAAATCCGACTATCAACTCTTTAGCACACTGCACTATCCAACAATAAAGAGCGAAATGGCATGATGCCCTTATCAAGAAGATCTTCCACGAAGGAGATTAGGCACCCCTGTATGATTCTAGGTTCTAGGATTTCCCGGGAAAGCTCCAGACCAGATGGTTAGGGTCCTATGAGATACAAGAGGTGCATGATAATAGAATCCTCACATTAGCCACCATTGATGGGTCTGGCTACTCTTTTAAAGTGAATGGGCATCGAGTACGACTCTATCACAAACTGCTTACCAGGGAGTCATTTTGCCAATAGTTACAGGAAGATTCCACTATACAAATTCTTGCTGAGGATAGCAACCCGTCCACAGCACCAGCCCTGTCAAGAATTTATTTGTTTTTGAAATTTGTACATAAAGTTTCTTTTCTATTTTGATTGAATTTTCTTGTATAAATTGTATATAAGTTGTTTTTTTCTTCTCCTTATTGTTCCCTTTAAGGAACATTTATTGTTCCATCTAAGGAACAACAATGTTGTGTGTAAATTTTCTTGTTGTTCCCTCTAAGGAACAGTTGCTATTCCTTCTAAGGAACAACAATTTTGTGTGCAGATTTTCTTACTGTTCCCTTTAAGGAACAGTTGTTGTTCCCTCCAAGAAAAATCCACTGTTCCCTCTAAGGGAACAACAATTTTGTGTGCAATTTGTGCTTTTTTATGTTCCCTCTAAGGAACATTTGTTGTTCCATTTTACGAACAACTGTCGTTCCCTCTAAGGAACAACCATTGTTCCCTCTAAGGAATAGAAATTTTGTGAAAAATTTTCCATTTTTTCTTTTAACGTTGTTCCCTTTAAGGAACAGTTGTTGTTCCCTCTAAGGAACAACTATTATTCCCTCTAAGGAACAACTATTGTTCCCTCTAAGGAACAACAGTTTTGTATGTATTTTTTTTCCCATTGTTCCATCTAAGGAACAGCTATTGTTCCCTCTAAAGAACAGCTATTGTTCCCTCTCGGGAATAGTTGTTGTTCCCTCTAAGGAACAACCGTTGTTCCCTCTAAGGAATAGCTATTGTTCCCTTTAAAGAATAGCAATTTTGCATCTAGTTTTTTCTCTCTTTGTGTTGTTCCTTACAAGGAACAACTGCTGTTCCCTCTAAGGAATAGCAGTTTTGGTATATAAAAGAAGTGCTATAAATATATATATATAGATATATATATACACACACATGTTTACTAACAATTCTATGATTTTTACAAATGGAGGATAGGGGGTCTCATCACGAGCCAGCCTACCATGATCATAAGGAAGCAGTGAAGTGGCATTCCCACTATGGCCACCACACTAGGGATATGATCCAATGGATGCATCAAGAAAAAGTCCTTGGAATAGGAGGTCTCATTACGAGCTGGCCTGCCCACCTTTCGCTCCTTCCTAGTGAATGGCAATGTGTTCATTTCGTTACTAAGCCAGCACATTGCTCTCTACTCTGACATCATAATGCACTTCCCTAATTATACATAGAGGATAATGCTTCCAAAGGGTGAAAAACAAACTCTGTCGAGGCTATAAATGCCTGTGGGAAACAAAAGCTCTGTTGATGGTATTGGAGTCGTATTTTCAACATCAATAGTTATTATAACTCCCTTTTCTTATTTTTTACCCTTACTACAGAGAGATTATTTTCCTAATCTATTTTTGAACCTTTATGCATGCGATATCTTTTAAAAATCAATCATAGTAGCTTTAAGTGGAATGATGACGGCAAATTATCTTTCCTGCATTACTTATCGTTTTTCCTTTTAGAATCACCTCACGGCATCTCCACACTTATTGATAATTTTCATTATATGCATTGATTTCAGCACTCCAATATCTTTTGCGATCCTATGATTAATATGTGTACATTGCCACTTTTATCACCCTTTTACTTCACCACTAGCACACCATTCCTTCACTCATTCAGTCGAAGGCAACCTATCATTTCAAAGGGGGGTGAGGAGCAACCTCCAATGTATTTATGTATGTGTTTCAATCCTTAATTCGATTGTCGAGGGCAATACGACAGTCCATGATTACAGAGTATGTCGCACAATAGAAAGTTCTAGATAACGGTATTTATGCTTATAAAGTATCATCCGAAATAACCATTATAACAACTTATTGTTATGTCACTCGGATTTGTCTATTGCTATGATATCTCTACTACACTAATTCTTTCTAGAATCTAGGTAGTATGGGAGGAAGAACAGAGCACAGGGAGTCGCTAATACTGGCCATTTTTTATGCAGCTAGAGAAATTCTAGCCCAAGCTAGGTGGATAACATACTTCACATGATTTCAGCAACCCAATGAAGAAATTGCTATTGAATTCCTACAAAACTTATAGACAGACAATTTATAATAAGAGGGAGGGAAATCATAGTGTCAGATGCAGTGATATTTGAAGTGTACGAATTACCAATAGAAGGACCCGTATAGGCTAATAAAAGATTGAAGTTGCAGGATGCCATTGCAGTATTTAAGGACGAGGGACATGACCTGATCATCAAAAGAAAAGGAGTTCGACCATCATCCCTTGGAGAACCATGGGGAGAACTAGCTAGAGTCGTCCAGAACCACATCACATGTGACAGGAAAAAAGACGTGGTAAGGCCGCATCAACTTAAACTCTTAGCAATGTTGAAACAAAAATGTTTTGTGAATTTGCCTGCATATTTGAATTTCATATTACATGACACTGCTTTAAGCATAAAAAGGTTCCAACATATAGAAACCATCATGAGATGCCACTGCTTGATTAGGCTACTAGTGAGTTACAACCTCGCCCAACAGTAATCAAGTTGGAAGGAATTAGTATTTGCCATTGAACGGGGCCTAGCTCTGCCTGCGCCTAACCCTATTCTGAAAAGGAAGAGGACTACCCTTACAACAAACATTCCCCAAAAGCATAGACATTCCACTAGGCTGAGGACAAACTTAGGAACAGCCAAAAACCCCCAAGGTAGTATCAGCCATCCAATAGAATTGTCTAGCCTGGGAAGTGAACAACGATTGCAGATAGAAGGCCAGGATAACCCTAAGTTGGACCATGAGGAAGAATCAAGGAATTCTGGAGAAGAAGAAAGAAATGAATAATAACTCCCCTCAACATCAAGTCCCCCAGGTATCTTACTGCATGATATCGAATTGGCCTAGATTTTGGCTAATATGGATGATTTCATACAGCCCAAAAGCCCGCTCAATTTTAATGTTGGAGAAACCCAATCTGCAGAGAAATTTGGCCACGATAGAATTATATCATAAAATATAAGTTTTGAAGTAGAGACAAGGGCAGAAGCCACTCAAGAAGAGGTGAAACAACCTAGTGATATGCCTCCAGGAGAACCCAGTCAAGTAGGCCTAAACATAGAGAATATAGGCCAAACAGAAAAAGTAGGAATAAACCAGGAAGAGGACTACCAATCTAGGGACACAGTTCTTGTAGAACAAAGCCAAGATGAGAAACCAAGCTCTTTAGGAGCAAAGACAATTAGCAGAAAAGTCGCTCCTCCTAAAAATCATAGAGACAAAATTAAAGAGTTTAGGAAGGAACAACAGAGGCTTCGGAAAATAGTAATAAGGCTCAGGTGAAAGATAAGAAAATTATCAGCGAGGAAGGTTCCAGACAAAACCCCAAAAACAATAAACAGAGCTGTTCAAACTGAATTATATGAAACAAAACCTGCAGGGACTCAAACTGAGCCCACACTCACTCAACTTGTTAAGGAAGGACATGCAACTCTTGTAGAAGCGGCTACCCAAACAGAGGTTATACCCTCTTATGACTTAGCTATTCAGACAAAGGTGGTACCCTCCTATAGTGTGGCTATCCAGATAGAGGCTTGGACCTCCCATAACAAAGAAACAAAGACAATAGGAATTCATTCTCATAGCAGGAGTACACAGACAAATACTCAAGCCAAAGCTATCATGACGAGCAACAACCCCATTATAGTGAATCTTCAAGAAGATTTAGCACAGGCTAGACTTACCATAGAATGGATTGAGCTAGAAACTGTTTCCCAACAAAAATACCAAGAATTACAGAGGCAACTTTGGGACATGAATACATCAAAAAGTGAGACCTTCGATAAATACCAAAAGGCAGAAGAAGGAATTGAGAAAATGAAGCTTAGATTAGAGAAGGTCATGAGTCAAATGGACACTATTTTCTCATTGTACACTGATGTCTTGGCATGCAGATCTCCTGCCAATAATTATGCCTTACTTTTGCTAGAAAGATACTTGCAGCTGAAAATCGAAGCCATCAGGGCTGGAAAACTGATAGAATTAAAAACAATTGACGATTTCATAAACATTTTCAAACAGCATGGGGTAAAATTTCAAATATTGTTGTGTGAATTTTACCTACATAATTTTGTATTAGAGTAAGAAGTCGAAAAGAACCCCAATCATTTTGTGGGGGATGTGCAATTCCAAGCTTTTATCTCATTTGTTGTCAATCAACTGAAATGGTTCAAGGCTCATAACATGTTCTAGAGGCAGGAGAATGGATTGGACCTTTGGGTCAGAGGTGAACCCAAACATTGTTACAAATGCTAGCCAATCAAAAAAGTCTAATGACAAGAGTAGGAGTAATCAAAATTTTGGGGCCTATTCAGAAAGAGAGTATTTAGAAGGGAGTAGAATACTTCCTCTCCATTCAGGAAAGCTCCTTGGTTTCAGCCAAGCTTAGGTGGACAGTCTCCAATAGTAATGTACAGAATAGAGAGCCATTTAACTATAAAAAAAATAAATTGGCTACAGAACGCTTTGTCACTTATATCAATCTCATCTTAAGAGAAGGTACTTATTGGCTAGGTTGTCAGTTATGTAGCCCTATTGTTTGGTATCCTGTTGAAGGGTATCGGGCTATATATGAACTACCATAAGGAAAAACATGATACATCTTTGAGCTCTTGGAAAAGAATCATGGTTTCAGACCACTTTATGACATTCCTCCTCCAGCTTATTCTTTGACTACTCTACATAGGAACTACATGCTTTTCATGAGGACATGAAAAAGGGTATGCAGGGGAGTATGTTGGGTCATGGAAAAGGTATGCATTTACTATTAAACTCATCATCCGTTTCCTTTATTCTTATCTTTTCTATATCTTAATGCACTAATATATTAAGGAATTATGGTAAGAAATGAAGGAAATATCTGTAGCTACGACTTAGCTAATTATTACCTTTCTTTATGTAGGAAAACAACAAAAGGGACAAATCTTGTTCCCTATTAAGGAACAACAAAAATCGGCAAGCTAAGGAAGGAATGCGGCAGTTGCAGATAAGGCCAAAAGCAAATCAGAAGAATCACCGCAAGAAAGGGAACAATATCTGAAGTTGGAAAACAGTTGCGAATCCCTCAGGATCGAGAGATCCTGAGGGATCGCGTTTATCATTTCTCTTTTTACCCTTTCCTATTATAAAAGGAGATGTTTTGTAAGAAGGAAAGGGGGGAGGAACTTTTGTATTATTGAAATTGTAATTGCAATTATAGACTCGAGAATAACACGAATATATTGTAATGCTCATTCAGTTTGATGATTAATGTATAAGTAAAGTTGTTGTTCCCTCGCGTTGCCTGAAGTAACTTAGTAGTGTTCACCAGTGGCTAAGGGCCTAGCCTCTAGTGGATTCAACTGCTTTTCTTGTGTCATACATTTCCAACTCTTGCAAGTGTGATGGTTTGATAGTATTCTTTCTTTCTGTGATTTTACCGCATCGTTTTTTATTATTTTCCAGTGTTAACATAATCTCTTTGCTTTATATGATTTGTAGTGTTGTCGTTGATTCAGTTTACTTTAATTTCAGATAAGTCACTTAGATAAATATTCTACTTGATATAATCAACTATAAAGAGTATTAACTATCATTGTTGAAACTCTCAGATTGATATCATTTGTTGTTTAGATTAATTATTGAAGACTGGATTTGATTTAAGATTAAATTAGTTAAAGAGGGATGAGTTATCACTATTGTACTCTCAACTAATGTTGTTGTTACTTTGATGAATGTAAGTTTTGATTTCATTAAAGGATTGGGTTTTCTTTAATTGCAATTGGAATTTACTAGATGCATCTGTTTACTCTTGTATTTAAAATATCTATACTACAATTTAGGAGACATTGCTCTCTAAGTTAAATAGAAACCAGATACTGTGTACACTCTTGAAATAAGAAGACTTGCCCAGATTGATAATTAATGTGAGGATAATTAAGAGTTTTAAAAGGAACCTTTTATCGAGCAACACACCCCTCAAACCCCCTGTGACTCCCCCTCGCTACACAATCAGCGCAATGAAGGGTGGGCTCTGCCCCCCTTCTAACCCCCCGGTTAACTACATGGGCTAGTCGTGGAAAGAATATAACACAACCCAACACCACTCTCAAGGATGAAGCTCTATGTTGGTTCATGGGTTTACCTAGGGATAGTATCACCACCTGGGCTCGGATGTAGCAAGCTTTCAACAACAAGCATAGGGACTACTGCAGATCCAAAGACACTAAAGAGGAAATTTTTAGAATGACCTTGGGGCATGATGAGTCCTTAGGAGATTATGAGGAAAGGTTCTAGCTTAGCTATAAAAGGGCAAAGTGCACACTTGATCCTAAGTCACTGAAGCTAGTCCTACTTGAGGGGATTAGGGAAGATCTTCTGGATACCCTAAACCTGCTATCAAGAGGGGACATCTACCAGCTATCTTATGAAGATATCAAGACCATCTTTAAGAACCATTCTAGGGAATCTAGGAAAAGGGGTAGGGGTAGTCAAATAGTGACCACCTCATCCTCTTCCAACACATCTATAAAAGGTGAAATTGGAAATATGATGGAAGATTTCAAGAGTGAAATGCTACAAACCCTTGCCCTACAGATGGACACTATGCACATCAAGAGAAAGCAAGAGGAAGCAGAGAGAGAATTAGCCATCTTCTGCCCAAGATGCATAAGGAGGCACCTTCAGAATGAATTTCCATTAAACCTTATAGAAATATGCTCGGTCTATGAAGAAAACCACTCCATAGTCAAGTTCCCTTCTCTACCTAGACTAAAATCTGTATAGCAGGGAACTGAACGGGTGATTGAACAGCTCTGCTAAATAAATCAAAGAAGGACTCATGGGACTTGACTGTACCAACAGGGCATGTAAATGTCATCCTATGCATATTACAACCCTAACCAAAACATGTCCATTCCCTCTTGGGTGGCCCCTACTCATCCTTCCTGATCTACACCTTCTCCTTAGTCTTTTGCACCTCAATACCATTCCTAGCTGGCCAACAATTCATTTCAGCCCTATACTCCTCCACAACCTCAGTGGAATGCACCACCCCAGGGGTGGAGGCCCGCATACAATAATACTCCATCTTTATTGCCTTCACCCCCTACTCAACCACATCTTTTACACCCTGTTCCATCTAAACAACCTCAGATGCCCACCCAACCAAATCCAAAACCAAACAACAAAAAAGGACAACAGGTCTACAATGGAGAGACATCTTACCCTTCTTATGCTATGGAAATTAAGGAAATCAACCTAAGGTCTAGGAGAGTACTCCCAGACAACCAACCTCCATCTCCACTTAGGGATAATGAGGAGGAAAGAGACGAAAGTATGCCTAGAGTGAATCCACCACCATTTCCTGAAAGATTAACTCATCTAGTCTAGCCTACCCCGGAAGAGAATGAACTTCTGGGTGAATTGAAAAATTTATGTGTCAAAAATCCACTTCTCCAAGCCATTAAGGATGCACCTATTTACAACAAACTCATTAAAGAGAATTTTTTCAAACATCCACGGAGGTGAAAAAGAGACACCCCTATCATTAATGTCATTGAACAATTGTTCGGCTTAATGTTGGGGCAGGTAATTTTCCCAAAGTATTTAGACCTGAGAATTCTTGTAGTAGATGTGCACATCACTAGCACCATTGTCCCACACACCTTGATTGATCTTGGGGTTGCCATTAATGTAATGACTAAGGGCACCATGCTCAAGTTGAATCTCCAGGGTTCATTAAGAAAGACCACGAAAATCTTGCAACTTGCAGACCAATCCATAGAAGCCCTTGAGGGGATTTTTGAGGATGTGATGGTCTCCATTAACTCCCAAGGGTACCCTGCATACTTCCTAGTTCTCTAGCGTAAGGCCAAGTTTAATGGTTATCCTGTCATACTTGGGAGGCCTTGGTTAGCCACTGTCGATGCCTACATCAGCTATAGGGCTAGAAACATGACTATCAAAAATGGGCATCTATCTAAGTAGTTGGTCTTGTACCCTCCTGCTTAACCATCTTTAGGACATGATTTACCTTTATGGCTAGAAGAGGAGGAACACGATGAAATCTACTCCGCCCAACTCTATACCCTAGAAACTACCATGGGAGGAGGAAAGCCTGATGAAGATGATTTGATTGAACACATCCTCCAAAATCCACCTCCCAACACCTTGTCTTTAGAAAAAGTAGTGAAGGAAACCAAGAGAAACCATCAAATCGATCTATGCTTAGCTGATTCAAATCCTACTTCTGTCAAGACAATAGAATTCGACCCTGAAATAAATTTGAAAATAAACCCCTCTCTTTTTTTACACCAAGAAGAAGAGTTATGTAACATGTTGTTGCTTGATGGAACCTGACCCAAGTTCAGTGTTAAGTAGCCAAGAAAATCCCTACACTATGGCCCTTTCGACATCAATCTGCAGAGCGCAGACTGAAGTCTCACCCTAATCAGTATGGGTGGATGCAGGAACCAAGTTTCTGCCCCCTAAGATGGTTTTGATGTCAGCTATTTGCCCCAACCTTCCTTTGTGCAGATCGATAATCCCTTTAGGGCTTATCCAATTACTTCTTTTGTTCGTCCTCGAAGCCTCAATGAAAGTCTCCATTCGTCCTTTGGGGGCCCTCAATAGATAGATCAAGCACTTACGTGCCCTTGTAACTACTCTTACTACTGTATCTACCCAGATTCTCTTAAGTATTGGTTACTTTAACATGCATTTATGGTTATCTTCACGTAAACATATATTTTTACTTACGATCATATAAAAGAGAGAAACATATAGATTCACGCATCAGAGTAGCATTAAAACATAATCTCAGTATTCAACATAACATAATCGCATGCAAGGAACAAAAGTGAAATACACATGTAATTTCAGAATACTCTTCTTTATTATTGATTCAAATATCCATTACAGAGTCTGACTACCCTGTGCACATAGCTATAGTGGTCCGCGCACTCAGCTATGGAATTCTACCCTAGGCCTTTATGCACTCAACTATAGAGCCTCCTCCTATGCTAAGATGCTTCACTCTTAGCGCTCATAGACCCATGCATAAAACATAACAAGACTCCACTATCACCTGAACTCTCTTAGACTCCTCTAAGACCTCCTTTTTATATCATCCCATGGTTCACGGACCATGGGTAGATCTCTAAATCCAACATGCTTTTACACAAAAGAAGGGTTAAAACCCTTTATTGACTCTTGACATCTTCGCACTCTGTGACCACAAAATGCGGAGACTTTACATTCCTTTACAAAATACTTGGGCCTTTGCCCCAAAACTTGGGCTTTTAACCCAAAAATTGACCCTAGGGGACCTGTTCCCAACAGGCCCCCAACACAAATTTGGTGACTAGCCCTCAAGTCACTCTATTGGCACGAGGATCTTGTCGCGAAGACCTCCTAGCTCCACCTGTATGACTGCAACTTTGGCGGTGCACTGTGCTGTTGTCTGCTTCATCTATTCGACCAGCTACTCATCACTGGCCCTGCGCCATCTTCTTGTACCTTCTACTGCGTTCCCTCTAGACTAGCCAATTTTCCTTCGATGGTGGTTGTGAGTGCATAGGATTCATCAAGCCAAGGCCCTATTTTGGCCTTGAGGACACTCTCTTTGTGTTGTGCTGCATCCACCTACTCCTTTAGCACCTTTGCCTCCTACATTTTTTCTAGCCTCTGCATAAGGGTGACGGTGCGTGCCGTCGCTTTGACTTCATCATATCTCTGCAGTAGCTCCCAGGCCTCTATTTCCAACCTTTGCAAGGTGGGATCCTCTTATAAATTGGTAAACACTTTGAGCACCTGCTCGAAGAGCGTTGCACACTCCTTCACTGTGCTATCTATAGTGGCTACTGCATCTCTAACAGCGGCCTCGCTCTACTCCTTTACCTCTGCTGGAGTCGAGGGTTCATCCCTCAATGCAAGATTTGTGATCTTAAGGTTGAGTTCCAATTGAACCTTGGTTAGATTTAATCTTGCTTCGTGCACTCCGGTAGTGATATTATAAATTCATTCGTCCATTGGAACATCTTCAGGAATATCTAGCTCAGGGACAAACCTGCATGCCTTTACCACTACCTTAGTAGTGTGCTCATTCTTCCTAGTGATAGCCTTAAAGAGCTTGATGGTAGAAGTCTTATCAGCAAACATTTGAGCATTGTTCACTTTCTTCTCAGTGATGATGTTCAATTCTCGTTGTTCCTAAGCCCGAATTTATGCAATCACACCATCATGCATGGTATGAAGGGCTTCTGGAAGTGCATCCAAGTCTAGCCCAACCTTCTGGAGGGTGCAAAGAGTAGCTCGATCATCTTCTACTTCCATGGTCAGTGCTCCATCTAGCAGCACCATAAACGTGGGTCCAAGGGGCGGACTATTTCTTTTGCTTCAATTGTCCCAGGAACCAAGATGGTTGATGTCGTGCTACTTCGACCCACACTAGTCTGCACCTATGACACCTGGATCTGCAGCTCGCACAGACCTATCTGAATAGCGCCCAAGGCCTGCTTTTGTTGCTACTCAAATTGTTGTAGCAGTTCCGCAGTGGCATCCCTCACCGTATCACCAATGTCATACAAATCACCTTCTGTCAAGGTGATCGAGTTGGGGCAAGTCTTCCTCACCTTGGACTTCTTCTACAACCCTACTTTCTCTGATTCCCTATTGTGCTTGATCCAGAATGGAGTAGTCTTCAGGTCTGCTCCTCTTTGCCCTATCTATTCTTCCTCCACCTCTTTTGTTTTCAGGGAAGGCAACTTTTGCCTCTTGTCAAAGTCACGCTCCTCTTCTTCCATTGTTTGTTTTTTGGCAGTGTGCTATGCCCTATATTTGTCCTCAGCCTCCTTCCTCTTTTCTACTAGTTGTTCCATCTTCCACTTGGCCTCTTCCTTCTTTCGCTGTGTTGCAGACTTGCTAGACCCAGTTGTCAAGTTCGAAGTGGTGTGCCAATCTACTGGCCAGCAGTCAAGGACCAATGTGATCATGTCATATGTGGCCAAGTAGGGAAGGTCATACCACTTTTGTTCAGGATTCTTTCATGCACGCATGGAGACCCAATGGAAGTCTACCTTGAACTCCACATACTCTGCCAGCTAATCATAAATGGTCAGCCACAATCACGGCTTGCAGTTGATGGCCATGTGGATATTCATCTCCATCAAGATCCAAAAGATCTTTCTATCCTTGACCCTTTGGGGGTCCTTCATAGCCCAAAGCAAAGTGAAATTCACTAGTTTGGATAGGTCCTACACGACCGAAGGAAACTGACTATCCTTTGGTAACTCGTACACGATTGAAGGAAACTGACTATCCTTTGGTAACTCCCACGCGACCAACACTATGGATAGTAGTAGCCATGCATAGTGAAATGTCTTGCTTTGATCCTGTGCCTCTCTACAGTTAGCAAGAAACTCGTTGCAGAGGTAGTGCACCTAGTTGAATTGTACACCCTCCGTGCACTAGGCCACTAAAGACACTATTGTTGGGTGCAGGAATTTCACTTAAGAAAACTCCTCAACACTTAATTGTCAACCCAGGGGTTTCATAAACTTAGAGACAAAGAAAAATCAATGCCAAAAGTGGTATGAACTTTTCCTATTCCTAATCCTACTTCTTAAGTGAAATGTTGTAGAATCAGACAGAAAGCAATCTTAAAGACAATCAACACCAAAGAAATTCTAGTGCTAGAATGTAAAAGAATAATCTATGAGGAAATCAAGTAAAGGAACTTTCACACAACTGGAAGCAATCTTAAGTGCTGAAATGAAATACTATGTTTATCTTCAGTATGGATGGCTAACAGTTAGACAAGTGGGCCCTTGCACAGATCTGTTTCCCAATTGATCTTCCTTCTAGACCAAGAAACATGTTCTTGTACTATTGCAATCTGCTTGCACTAGTGCAAGTACAATACTTATGTGAAAAAAGTATATTTTACCTTCTTTACTGAAGACTGATGTCTTTATGAAGGTGCTCTAAGCCTTAAGGCTTAGAGCACTCTGTTCTTGTGAAAAGATATCGGCTCTTGCACCGAGACAGATCTTCCTTCACCAAAGTTTCCAACTTACATTCGAAAGAATTAAAAGACGTGTTGAAAAGAATTGCAATTGCAAGGTAGATTCCGAGATAAATTACACATGAAAAAGAATGCTTTAATTAACTGAACTTTGCAATGAAAGTAAACTTCATAAAGCAGAAACAGTTGGGAATAATCAAGCAACAGTCAAAGTAATTTGCATGCATCAAATCACCTTCGGCAATTTATTTAT
>APFE030015439.1:0-12404 GCA_000404065.3 Pinus taeda | reverse complement strand
CAGAAAAGAGCCTGCAAATCCACCTAAAAAGTCCCCTCAAATGGTGGTTTCTCCTGTGATAAATGATTCATTTCTCCCTGTATGATCCCTTTGCTTGAATGGTTGTTTTCCTAAGCCCCATGAATTTGCTGCTAGAGGCCACTACGCAGCCCCTTTGCCCAGAAATGCGTGTTGATGTAATCATTGTCTGGCTAGCTGAAAAAATCAGAGAAAATGTCCTCAGCCCACTACCTTTCCTGCTTCTGTAACTCCCAGCAAGCTAGAGACCTCCTGGTTGGCTCACTCCTCTCTACATGTTTCTGGCTGCCCAAAAAGTACACAGTGTCCTGCTCTACATGGTTGTATGGGCTATTTTTCCATGCTGGAACTCCTGCAATCTCTGTGGAATAGCCTCCCTAGGGAGGGCACGGATAGTACCCCCACGTAGAGGTTGAATCTTCCTTGTGGAAGACTCGTGGCTAAACAGTGGGTAAACTCATTAAGAAATAGAGTGTGCAAAGATAAGTTTGTTTGTCAAATGATCAGAATGCTGCAAAATGAGAGCTCCTTCCTCTTTTATCACTTTTTCCTCCTCAGCCTCTTATGGGCCCCTCCTTGCACTAGATCGATTTCCCTCCAACACACCCCTTGGAAAATTTGAATTATTCATGTGGGTGGCCCTCACATTCCACTAGCTACCAGAAATAAAGTCGAATTGCCTATAGTTCCGAAGTTCTGCGTGTGGGATCCTCCTCCTAAGCCAAAAATGATGCCAAAATTATGTAGCTGCATTCTGTGACTAATACATTTGAGAAGGGACATGAAAATCCTCCCCTCCCAAATGTTGCTTGCCCTCAAGCAACCTCAAAGTCGGGTGCTCCAGTATGTGCTCACCCTTCCAGGTGGCATCTTCAACGAAAGGTTCTTCCATCGTACCAAGAACTCTCTGATGGTTCTGTTCCTTGCTATCCTCACCCTACTCTCCAGAATGGCCTCTAGTTCCAACACCAAATGGCCCTCATCATCCAATGGGAGTAGATCAACTGCTACGGTCACCTGTTGTCCCAGCACCTTCAGGCATGAGACATGAAATACGTTATGGATTCTACTCCTCGGAGGCAAATCTAGCTCATAAGCCACTTCTCCAATCTGCCTAGTCACCTGGTAGGGCCCATAGAATCATGGTTGTAGCTTCTCGGCCACCTTTTGTTTCAGCATAGGTTGTTTGTAACGCTGCAACTGGAGGTACACTAGGTCCCCCTCCTCAAAGTTCCTCTCTATCGTGTGCCGATTTGCATACATTTTTTGTTGATTCTGGGCTGTCGCTAGATTACCCTTGAGAGCTTTGAGGATATCATGGCTCCCTTGGACCCAGTCTTTGGCCTTTGGGGCCTGGCTGTCTTTGAAAATAACATTATAAAAAGTCAAAGCGTCATAACCATAAAGGGCAGGAAAATGAGTCATACCGATAGACATGTGGTGTGTGATTTTGTAGCAGAACTTGCCCAAGTGCAACCACTAAATCCACGTCCTCTGCTGACCTGTCACATTGTTTCTTAGGTACCCCTCCAACCACGAGTTGACACTCTCTGTCTGGTCGTATGGCCATCTATCTTAGGGTGATAACTGGTGCTAGGAGTGAGCTCTGTCCCGACCAACCTGAAGAGCTCCTGCCAAAGGCCACCCATAAATCTATTGTTTTTGTCGCTCACAACGTTCTTGGAAAGTCCATGCAATCTGAAAGCCTCCCGGAAGAACAAATAGGTAACCTTGGCAGCAGTGTATCTAGTGTGGATGGTGATGAAGTGGGCAAATTTGATCAACCTTTCGACCACCACATATATGCAAGCCTTCCCCTATACCGTGGGGAGCCCAGTAATGAAATCCATCGAGATACTTCCCCATTTCCCCTCTGGAATGGGAAGTGGCTGTAATAGCCCTGTAGGGTGAGTCAACTCCCCCTTATTTCACTGGCAGACCTCACACTCCATTACGTGCTGCAGCACGTCCTCCTTAAGGCCTTTCCACGTGAAACTCTCCCGAACAACTATGTAAGTCTTTCGGAACCCTTGGTTTCTGGACAGTGATAAATCATGAGATGCCTAAAGTACCCTCTCCCTCAACTGCGAGTTAAGAACCAAGTAAATGTGCCCCTTGTAATATATGGCCTCATCCATCACACAATAACACCCATCTACATGTGTGCCCTCCAGCACCTCGCAGGCCTTCCTGACCTTGGAGTACTCTACCAACAGCTGAGCCTTCCAATCCTGGTAGATGCTCAGAAGAGATAACCGAGCCGGTCTCCTAGATAGATCATCGACCAACACATTGTGCTTGCTCCGCACATACACAATTTCAAAGTCGTAGGATTGCACCTTGCTGACCCATATTTGCTGCCTGTTATTGAGGCCCTGCTGCCCCATGAAATGTCGAAGACTGTTGTGATGAGTCTTCACTCGTAATTGGTTGCCCACCAAGTAATGGCGGAACTTGGCCAATGCATGCATAATGGCCAGCATCTCCTTATCATATATGGAATATGACAGATCATGCGGTAGGACCCACATGAATAATCCAGGGCCTAATTGGGGACTAACATGCATTCTAGGTGTTTCGACGAAGTCATGCAAGCTAGTTTGTGTCCAAGGAGAAATGTTGGCTAAACTTGATGTAGTGATGCAATGACCCTTGGATGTCATTCATTAGACACCGTTAGTTTAAGGTTATGGACCACATTATTGTTAGTGGGTACCCTCTAACACTAATGTGGCACATAGTCTTAAACTAAGGGTATCTAATGAATGACATCCAGGTTGATTTGGGGTAGCATCGGATGTGCTCTAGCCACAAAATTTGGTAGAGAGGTTGTGGCACATGAGATCTCCAATACCCAGAAAGGGTTTGGACAAATTCTAAACAGATCAGGAGATATTGAATAATTAATATTTTTAATGGAGTCCCTAAGTCTAAACTTAGGGAAAATAAAATATTAATGTGTATTAATATGAATCTGTGTTAGAGTCGTCCAAAAGACATGGATCAAGCCAGATCTAATCTTAGCCATTAATAAAGGACTTAATCTCGGCTGTTGAATTGTCAACAGGAAAGGTATAAGAGGAGTCCTGAGGTTCACTTGGAGGGGTACGCCAGATGATCAGTCATTCTATTCCTTAAAGCGGGGTTTGCTAAGAGAGATAGAATCAGTGATCGGGAGAGCAGCTAGGGGCATTGAGTACAGAGAGACAAAGAACCAGAGATAGTGCCAGGATAGCAGCAGAGCAGCCAGAGAGAGAGACGCAGGAGCAGTCAATGCTCACGCAGGGCGACGTAGAGGCAGCTAAGTGTTGCATAGAGCACCAGAGGGGCCAGCGTAGCTGATGCAGAGGCTCAGAGAGTTGACACAGGGACTCATGGGACTGACGCAAGGCCGACGCTGGGCTAGGAAAGGCTGACGCAGTCCAGATTCGGCAAATGTTGGGGTTTTAGGGGCAAATTGGTGTTGAGTGGCTGCTGGATGGAGTGACAGAGAGAGCTACAAGTGCAGGAGTCCCGAGACAGCGTAAAGCTAGCAAGATGCAGTAGTGCGAGAGGCAGAGGAGTGTTGCACCAGTGTAGGAAGGCACAACGAGGTGTGTAATGGTGCGAGATGCAGGGATTTGTTACAGCAGCGCAGAAGTCAGAGAGAGGGAGCACTTGTCAGCGACAGAGGGAGCTTCAACATTAGTGGGTGTTTCTAGCCCAACAAGGAGGTCATTTGGAGGATCAGTTACTTACTTCTCAGTAATTGAGTTGCAGTGCAACAATGGGAAACATGATGCAACATTATGAGAGGAGGTGTAGCGCATATACAATGATGGGAGGAAGGACTAGCAGCAGCACGAATGCAGAGGGAGTTATCGAACAGATGCAGCAGTGGCAGTGGCAAAACCATGGGCAGCAATACAGGAGGCAGCACTGTATAGGATGTTGGGCAAGAAGGCCCAGCATCAACACAGGTACTGATGCCAAATGATCAGAGTAATACTCAATGAGGAGTGTTGCTAGAGCACAGTCCTCGTTAAGAGGGAGTGTTGATTTTGGGTAGCATTGGATGTGCTCTAGCCACAAAATTTGGTGGAGAGGTTGGGGTACATGAGATCTCCAATACCAAGAAAGGGTTTGGATAGATTCTAAACAGATCAGAAGATATTAGAATAATTAATATTTTTAATGGAGTCCCTAAGTCTAAACTTACGGAAAATAAAATATTAATGTGTATTAATATGAATCAATGTTAGAGTGGTCCAAAATACATGGATCAAGCCAGATCTAATCTTAACCATTGATTAGGGACTTAATATCGGTCGTTGAATCATCAACAAAAAAGGTATAAGAGGAGGCTTGAGGGTCACTTGGAGGGGTACACTAGATGATCAGTCATTCTATTCTCTAGAGCAGGGTTTGCTAAGAGAGATAGAATCAGTGATCTGGAGAGCAACTGAGGGGCAGTGAGTACAGAGAGACAGAGAAGCAGAGATAGTGCCAGGACAACAGCAGAGAAGCCAGAGAGAGACACGGGAGCAACCAGTGCTCATGTAGGGCCATGCAGAGGCAACTAAGTGTTGCGTAGAGCACCAGAAGGGCCAGCGTAGCTGACACAGAGGCTCGGAGAGCTTACGCAGGGCCTCATGTAGGGCCATGCAGAGATAGTGCCACGACAACAGCAGAGAAGCCAAAGAGAGACACGGGAGCAACCAGTGCTCATGTAGGGCCATGCAGAGATAGTGCCAGGAAAACAAAAGATAAGCTAGAGAGAGACACGGGAGCAACCAGTGCTCATGTAGGTTCATGCAATCGTCAACAAAAAAGGTATAAGAGGAGGCTTGAGGGTCACTTGGAGGGGTACACCAGATGATCAGTCATTCTATTCTCTAGAACAGGGTTTGCTATGAGAGATAGAATCAGTGATCTGGAGAGAAACTGAGGGGCAGTGAGTACAGAGAGACAGAAAAGCAGAGATAGTGCCAGGACAACAGCAGAGAAGCCAGAGAGAGACACGGGAGCAACTAGTGCTCATGTAGGGCCATGCAGAGGTAGCTAAGTGTTGCGTAGAGCACTAGAAGGGCCAGCGTAGCTGACGCAGAGGCTCGGAGAGCCGACGCAGGGCCTCTTGGGCCTGGCGTAGGCCAAGATAGGCTGATGCAAGGCCAACGCTAGGCTAGGAGAGGCTGACATAGTCCAGATTAGGCAGATGCTAGGGTTTCAGGGGTAGATTGTGCTGAGTAGCTGCCGGAAGGATTATCCAGGGTTTCAGCCAGTAGATTTGTCTGAAACAGAGAGGTATTACTACTAAGGAAATTCTCTGTTGGGTAGGCCAGTTTCGGCACCCAGATTGTACTCTGATATTGCTTAATAAGAAAACCCTTAAATAGCTGCACCGGTTTTCCTGCATTGGGTTTTTCCAGGGACATTGGTCCAAAAATAATGGTGTCATATGGTGTATTTGTTTCTGTTTCTTTTAGTTGTTGATCTATAATATGTTGAGGATGCACTAGTGTTTATTTTCAGTATTTACATTCTAAATAACTTGTTAAGTAAAATAACAAGTAGGTAGGAATAAATCAGATAAAGTGCATGGAGGATTTCTAACTTAAGTAAAGTTAGAAACTTCAACAATCCAAAGGACATTGCAATATACAAGATAAAGGGTCAGGCACTCACTCTGCAAGGTGTACACATGTCAAGAGATCAATCCTCAAGTTTTGCACTCTCCAAGCATGGGTTCGAAATCTCAAGCACTTCTCATAGCAAGGATCCTTGTTTTCTAATTCAAGCATCCTTATTACCTTTTGGAGAAATGTTGGAAAAGCTTGACGTAGGGATGCAATGACCCTTGGATGTCATTCATTAGACAATATTAGTTTAAGGCTATGGGCCACATTAGTGTTAGTGGGCACCCACTAACACTAATGTGGTGCATAGCCTTAAAATAAGGGTGTCTAATTTTTGACATCCAAGGGCAATTGCAATATACAAGATAGAGAGTCAGACGCTCACTCTCCAAAGTGTACACATGTCAAGAGATCAATCCTCAAGTGTTGCACTCATACGCAACATTAGAAACTACTTAATTCCAATGGGAATATACTCTAAAAGTCAGATCTACAAGTATAAAATGTGTGTACATAAGGGTACAATTATTTGATGATTGCTCTATTCAATTTACAATGATGGGCACAAGACGCTAAATTAGCATATATGAGCAACACCATAGTTGTAACCTACTAGTGCTACTGGCCTCATCTATGCATGTCTGAGTAGGGGTGCCCCCTCGCTCCAACGTGCACCCCAACTAAACGATTAGGGAACCCCGTTGTTACCCAACGCAAGTTTGTTTGGCTGCTGACTTAGCACAAACCACTCTCATGCCCTCCAACTCCTCCTTCTGCTAAATAATGGCATGTCGCCCTGTCGTGGCCTTCTTTATCAACACTATAAGGCTAGCTCGGAACTGATGAAACTATGGAGGGCGGCTAACCTCTATAAACTTGGTCTTCACTCTAGACCCCTCCGTCTCTTCTGGTACCTCCTCAACGACAAGTATGCCTCCAGGCACCTCATCAACCTGCCGTTGTGGGCGACCATTGCCTAAAAACTGGGTCATAGCACTGGTACGTGATCAACTATTGGCATCTCATCAATAGATGGCCCTTCGAGTGTATGCTCACTCCCTCAACTAAGGTGTCTGCTAGAGCTACCAAAGAGGCCTCCAAAAATGGTGACTCTTGCGCCACACCAGGTATATCGATGTGCCCCTCACCATCCAGCATGTCCTCCTGATCAACCTCCTCCTCAAGCTCCTCACATCTAAATCTCAGTCTCCACCAACAGAAACGCCCCTTGCTCTCACCCTCTACCTGTCCTCGTCCTGCCCACTCTCTTTGAGGGATCAATCCTTGGTACCACCACTCCATAGCATCTCCATCCAAGTGCAAGGTGGCATGTCTAATAGTGTCTGCCTCCCTCATGGGGTTTACCTGGAAATATGTGTCCAATTATTGTACTCGTTTTCTGACATAAATCCTAGCTGAGCCATCAAAGTGGGTGAGGGTCATTTTTCCCTCAATGTTATTCACTCTCCCTTCGCCCATGGGTTTTTTTATAGTTCACTCATCACAATGCATACACACCCAAGTCTTCCATAATCTTGTTGGAAACCCCACAACTGGCCAAGATCATGCTCTGATACCACTGTAATATTCCTAATGGAAAATTTTACAATGATAACAAATACATGCAAGATAGCAACACAAAAATTTTCAGGAATGCATACATATAAACCAGAAATTCCTGCAAATCCCAAACTGACCAAGATTTGATTAATAATATTAGCTTGTGGTATAAAGAGTTGGAGTAAGTGCACCTGGGCTTGCATAAGGCAAGTTACAAACACCAGGTGATGAGTACAAGTAAGCCCAACAACAGCAATATCCAGTACCTCGAGAAAACTGTGTTGCTGTTGGACTTTGACCCTGATTTTCCCACTCTAGAGTGCCCATAAAATTCTAGGAATTTGGATTGTGATCATTGCCCAAAACCTAGAAAACCCAAAAAGTGTTTCCCTTGGTTCCAACCTTCAAAATTTGACCCTTCACAGCTTGACCCTCCTCCAAATACGAATTTTGTTGCTGTGACTGATCCTGTCAATCTATGCACTCCCAACTCCAACAATCCTCCTCAAATGGCCCTCCAAATGATCTCCCAGCTCCCCAACTCAATCCCTGGGATAATGTTTCCCTAACACATCTCACTCCAATGACTGCGCAGTCCCTGCACAACTATTACTCTCCCTGTTATGTGTTGTTGTTGCTCTCCTTGCTCTGTGCTGCTGCTACTCTCCCTGCTATTGGAACTCAACCTCCTTGCTGCTATTTTCCTGCTGTTGTAACTCGTCCCTCCTACTACTTTCCTGTTGCTTTAACTCGGCCCTCCCACTGCTCCTTTCCCTGTGGCTGTAACTTGGCCCCCTTGCTATTACTTCTTCTGTTGTTGTAACTTGACTTACTATTGTTTCAACTTGAATCACTTCTGCTGGTACAACGTGGAACAAAGTAAAACTCCCTCCTAGGGCTGGGACTCGAAGTCCACTGAAGCAAGGGTTGAGATTTCGGCTCGGAGACACTCGTGTGCTAAACAACACAATATTGGCTCAGCTGAACAACTAAGGCAAATTCGATTTTCAAATAGACAAAAGACCCCTATTGCTCCCTCATTCCCTTCCTTTTATAATTGTTGGCCGTGTCTTCCTTGTGGGTCCCTCCACCAATTCGATTTGCCTGAAGAAATTTGAATTCCTTGTTCCCCAAGTGCGTAATTTATGTGGGCCCCTTATTCCACTATCAATTTAATCTTCCATTTTCTCTAATTTTGGTGGCCTCCATCTCTCCAGAAATTAAGTGGGGACTCCCTCCACCCACTTTTCCTAAGTTTACATGCCAAAATATTTTCCAACACCCAATTTCAAAAATAGAAATTCATCTTAGCAAAATTAATTCAACTAAGAACATTACAAAACAAAATGTTTTTTCATCTGCATACTAAAGCAATGTGGAGATGTGGAGTGGAGAGAAAATGGCTTAATACCCATAGGCATTTCACTCTACACTGATAGACATTTCCTTTCCATGCTAAAGCAACATGGAGGTGTGGAGTGGAGAGCAAATGGCTTGATACTCATAGGCATTTCAATCTACACCAATTACTTTTTCACTTAAGAACATTTTCATAGAATTAAAGAATCTCTTAAAAACACTTATGGAGTTCATCGGTGAAGCACATTTTCATTGAATTAAAGAATCTATTCAAAAAACTTATGTAATTCATTGTTGAAGCACATTTTCATAGAATTAAAGAATCTCTTCCAGACACTTATGGAGTTCATCGATGATCTTGATGCTCAAGGAAACTTCAAGGAAACAAAGGATACTTGGAAATCTCGAAATCTCCCAAAACGATTAGGGTTTATATTGATGGGTAGACATGGGAACATGAATAAAATATCCACTTATGTGATGTCCATCCTTCGTTTTCACTATGACCTTTTCCTAGTCTCCTATGTCTGCTCATTTGTTATACGTTGGAAAAAGTGGTCAATTAGACCAATTAGGTGTAATTTAAAAAAGGAAATAAAAACAATCTAATTTATAAAAACAAGGTTTGAACACATACATGCAAATTTAAGAAACATCGACTTAGATCGCTTTGTTAAATGATACACTAGTTTATAATGTAAATTGCTTCCAAAATGAAGCAGATTGTGCAATTATTAAACTATTAGTGTGGTCTTAGGGCCAAAATAACTATTGAAAGGTAGTAAGAATACCCCGTTTGACAGTGATAACTTGTATTAGTCATTGTTTATGTTTTTATATAATTGTCTTCTAAAAACTATGATTACCTTTGGAGATGATCTATTGTAGTAGGTTATTCACATGTAATAGGTTATTCACACATTAAAAATGATTTTTTGGTTTCTTTTCCAACCAAAGGTTCTTGAAGATTCACAATCTTACTAGAACTTAATTCCACTCTAGAAGTTGTATGAACATGAACATGTTATATAGCATTTAATAATGATTCTATTGGGTGGAGATCTTTTGACTTGCTATTTTAGTTGCAAGATTTTAACTAAATTTTTTTATCATGATGTTATTTCTTATCTTATATAGGAATTTAATGTGTCTTGTTTTGCGCTAAATTTCCTTCTTGGCACATTAACTAGAATTTAAATACATACATTCAGTTAGCCACCAGTTTTATTGTAGGCTTGTTAAGCCCCAGATTTGCTTGTGCATCTGGAGGTGATCTAGGGTCTGCCTGTCAAAATTTTTTACAGACTCTTGATCCATGCAAGCTCACAATGTTGATGAACTTGCTTCTGGTGATGATGATAGCCTTCGAAAATTTCACTGGTTTGTCTCGGCATGATAGGAGGAACAATCAAGGAGTCTCATGTCAATACCAGATAAAGATAATAGAAAGATTTAAAATCAAATATTACTTTGGATATTCTGTAAATGATAAGATAAGATCAAATGGTGAAGGGTCTAAAGAACTATTGTGTTGACAGGTTTTATTACAAGATCTAGGAACTCTTACCATGCTTCTATAAAATAATCAGATTGATTGCTTAAAACAAACAATAGTTCCTTTAAGGAAAAGAAAAGTTTGAGTAGGTGTCCAAACACAAAGCATTAAATTCAGTGTAATATCCTTAATGGAAAAAAAATTAAAAGCAGATATCAAAAATGAATTTGAACAGCAAAATAATCGCAAATAGACACACAACTAGCATTTTGATACACAAATAGATGTCAATAAAATCACTAAGCCATTTTATTAATCCACTAGAAAGAGTAAATCAACATGAAGGAATAGTGCAACCCGTGCTTGAAAAGCAAGTGGAGCAAAAACTAGAAAAAGAGCTTTGACCAAAATGATGTAGACAACCTAGTGAGAAGACTACTGCAAATCTGCTCTCTCCAAAAACTCTGTTGAATCACCGTGAGATTTTGAATGAAATTTCCTCAAGAGAGTAGGGTTTTCGTCCAACACCCATTAGCAAACCCGAGGGTTTTCGTCTTGGGGCTATAGTAGCTGGGAACTAGGTTCTTCAATTCTCGTCAAGACGTGAAATTTCCTAAAGAGAGCAGGGTTTTATTCCAACACCCAATAGCAAACCAGAGAGTTTCCGTCCTTGGGCTATAGTATCTGAGAACTAGGTTCTCCAATTCTCATCAAGACTACATGCACCAATCCAAGATGTCTCGTAATGGCCTTCTCATCCTCTATTTATAGATCTGATGGACCCCCCTCTAGAAGCTCCTATTTTATTATTATTTTAATCATTGAGCACATTTCCCTCTTTTTATTTCAGTTAAAATATATTTTTAATGTGGGAAAATGGTAAATTGGCCACCATTCCTCTTTAAGCCACTGAAAATCACTTTTAACCATCCCATCTTATAGATCTTCTTGTTCTTATTCTAGTGAGCTATTACACTAAGATGTTTCATCAAGTATTCCTCTTAGGATGTTAACTTAAGCCTAATTAATTGAGTTAGGCACAATAATAACTCCGTTTTACGGGAATTATCAGAATGCAATGGAACGAAAAACAAGCTATGCAGAATCAATCTTGATGATAGAATATGGCAAATGAATTCCTCCAAACCCCATAAAACATCTCTAAAAGTCCTTTGGCCCACTAATGAAGTAAACGTGCCCTTGTGACCTATTTGCCTACAATCTTGAAATTCCATCCTAACGATTCCATAAGGGACACTAGAAAAATGAACATAAAAAATTGTCCCACCCTAAGATTACTTGCCCTCATGCAATCCAAACTAGTGGACCAATCTGGTGGGAGCAATCCAAACTTGTGGACCAGTCTGGTGGCCCAATGCAACTCAGACCCAATTCTCGAATCCCATACAAACCACTAGGCGATGCTCTACCTCTGTTCAACCCACCATGAACGGACCTCTTAATGCTCGAGTCCCAGACCAATCTCTGACTGAACCTATCATCAACAAATCCTCCTAGATCTCAATGCAACCTAGAACAAGCATCAATGCTTCGTTGTTCCTGTTGTTGTATAGCTCCAACTATGAATGTTGCTCCATTAACCGCGTACCAACTCATCACCTCTCTCTAGTCCAACCCTTGGCATAGGCCAAGGTCAGTCCCACTATGGATTTGATAATTGTCGAGAGTTTATCAACTATGGTGTGAGAAGGTGAGATATTGATTGATTCTCTTTATTGTTTTAACGATGTGCTAAACTTTCTACTCTCAAAGAGCCTATGTTTTTTATTCTCCATCTCTGGTCTTGTAGTTTCTTATTTTTATTTTTATTATACTTCACTTTCCACTCATATCAATTCCTTATAGTGGTTTGGTTAACTCTCATCATCTTTTTACATGTTAGAGATACGTCGACTAAGCCTAACTTATAGCTGCAGCGGGCTTCAAATGTCATTTATTATACACCCTTAGGGGTTGGTAGTGGGCCACACTGCTGCTAGTGGGTGCCCACTTAGCAGCAGTGTGGCCCACTACCAACCCCTAAGGGTGTACAATGAATGTAATTTGAAGCCCGCTGCAGCTACAAGTTAGGCTTAGTCGGCGTATCTCTAACATGTAAAAAGATGATGAGATTTAATAGAAGCACTACATCCCTATAAATCCCCTCAGGTGCTTTTGCTAACCCTCATCACCATATTACATGTCGGTGATATGTTGACTAAGCCTAACTTGTTAGCCCCAAAGAACTTTAAATTCCATTCATTATACACCTTTAGTGGTCTATTCTTGACCACACTAGTGTTAGTGGGCGCCCACTAACATTAGTGTGGTCAAGAATAGACCACTAAAGGTGTATA
>APFE030015431.1:0-21099 GCA_000404065.3 Pinus taeda | reverse complement strand
AACAATCTATTTTCTTCCAGGGACCACGTTTCATAAATTTTCAGACTGGATCCATAAGTAACATCAATCAAACATCAAATATATCTGCATCAACCAATCCCCTTTGCACTAACCAAAACTAAATCAATCAATCACTTCTCTGAATGCTGTAACTAGAAAACACTAACAGTAACCAGACACCAATCCTAAACCCAGAACACTGCAGAAGTAGCTAAAACATATTTTGTGAGACGTACGCTACTTCAATATGAAGAACCTGCATGCATATGCTTCTGTATTAAGGGAAACAAACGTATATGCCGTTTTGAATCACTGAACCAACATGTATACACGCCTTTGCTGTGCCGAACCTACGTACAGATCTATAAAAGACAATTTTCCCTTTTCAAATATTTAGACATCAGCTATACCCAGATTATCAGATTTATAGATCAAGTCATGCGCCAAATAGATAAAAATCACACAAAGATGCTACTATTCAAGCCTTAAGATCTTGACCCATCAATAGAACCTATCCTTCTTTTAGCGCTTAGGTTCATCCTTGGTTCATATCTAGCTATGCACCATAACCCAATGACCAGTATTTTAGATCTTGCTCTTCATAAGATATTCAATACTTGAGTGAATACCTTTGCCTAATGATCTCCTTCCCCTTTTATAGTCTTAGGCCTTACTCAAAATCATGGTCTAAAACCACTTAGAACCAATACTTGGGACCCAATACCTGAGTTCAACACTTCGGACGGAATACCATTGTCCAAAAACCATAGGTCCAAGTACTAGGGACTAGATACCATTGATGAAAAATAAGTTTTCCCACATGTATGCACTTTTCCTTGCATGAAAGTGTGTGCATACGCATACACGACTTTTGATCGGCGATCTTGCGTGTATACGTGACTTGGTTAAGTGCAAAATGTGTATATCCCTTTTCCTTTATTTTGAGAGCCTGAACTGTGTTCTGTCATCTGAGTAAGTTGCCATCAAGGAAAAAACCTGTGTCATAGTGCTAAACCTGAGTCATAATGCCAAGAGAAGGTTGATCTGATTTCTTTGGGGAAACACTAGTGGATTGTAAATATTTTTTAGCAACTTCACATTTAGGATTTAGAGATCTAGAATGTGACTGAGAATTTGGCGGCGATGGAGAGGGAGTTTTACTCTTAGAATGGCTTTCTGATTTAGATTTGCTTGCCATTCACAAAGGTGGCCCTCCTTCTAGCACCAAAATGTTGAAGCCTCGAAATTCGTTGCGACAACATGGGGGATAACCACCCGGTCCGGACCTTAAAAGAAGCTCATTTTCTGTTTGGTGTAGTGGCTCCGACTGGGGATAATGGGACCAGTTTCTCAGAAATGATTGATTTGATAATGATGTTGGGATGATATAAGATATAACGAAGAATGATTTAACTAAAAATGATCTAATCTAAACAATAAACACATGCATCTATCTTATTCTAACATCATCTTACTATAAATATACCTGGGAATAACTTAAGATATGTGATCTACAAAGATGTCTCAAAGAAACTGGTAATGAAGATTATTCAACTCCTAAAAGAAATGAAATCATGAATGATAATTGTTTTGGATAAATAGTTAGACAAAACAATTGAGAAAACTTTATCACATATAGTAATTGTTCATGTATTCAATAAGGAATTAGAGCTAAAACATCATACAAAAGTGCAATAATGTAAAACTATAACTCAAATTTTCGTACATAGGACAATTTAAAGAAAGACTCTTGATAATTCATAAATGAAACATGACCATAAGATAAAAGTACCATATATGAAAAGTCTCGCTCATGAAATCAACAGTATTGATCCACTCTCTTCCAATCAAATATATCTTAAGAGTACAAAAGTGTAATTTTAGTAGAGTATGCTTCAATATTTAAGAAAATTAGATCTTGTTCCAATTATTTCATCAAAACCTTCACAAAAATACAGAAGTGAAATGTCTTGGAAAGTGTTTTTGATAAAATCCTGGACCCCTCTTTAAATGCATGAGAGAGGTTTAAATACGATAATACATGTTTCAAAAATAGATTATTACAAAAAAAAGCTGAAGAGGTTTTAAACAACCTTCCTTAGAGTAAGCAAAAATAAAAACTAAAAATAGAAAATAAATTGATGACAAGTTTCTTTCATATTGAATCATCTTAGTCGGCCACTTGATCCTTGAGATTGCAGATATCCATCATTGGTTTCACCCGGGGTGACTGGCCGATTGTAGATTTTAACTGTCCTGCAAATATGGCATCTGAGAGAGTAGGCACCATTTTTTGTGTGGAGCTAGTTAAGCATCGTAGAGTCATCCAATGGCTATGTGGTTTTACCAAATACGACGAGTATGTCTCCCAATCAAGTTTGGACAACTGTTTGATTGCTTCCTCTTTGGTTTGAGTTGTTTCTTTCCACTATTGTTCTAGTTGTTTGATGTTTGGGAGAGCCCTTGGTATGCATTCCTTAACAAGGTCAGCACTGTGAAGATTTTCATTCACGACCTCGATTATGATGTTTTTTGTACCTGTTGATGTTATTGTTTCCCTTTCTGCCTGCTTTAACCGTGTATCCCAATATGCAAATAGAGTGTCTTTATGGGATTTTTCTACCTTTGGTAGATCAACCTTTATTCCCTCATCAGATTCCTGCCAGGAAATAAATTCTGAAATATTTTAATGGATTTATTCATATTCAAATCTTAGATAAATCACTTAGTAAGTCAATTTATTACTTTTTTCATAGTAAGGATTGATCTGTGATATTTTCCGGTAGAACATCTCTTGTTGTTGTGTCAATAGGGAATTTAGCTTGATTTCCTCTTTAATGAACTCTTATGTCTGAGGGTTATCTTTGAATTTGTCTACCATGGCCTATATTTGGAAAATCTGTGAGTCTTTCTCTGACATGCTTACCTAGTGTTATAACCTCATTTTCTCAAACTCCCTTTGAAGTTGAGCTACTTGTTGTTATTTTTGCTAATTGGTACTCTGTTTTTCTTGTTCCAAATTGTTGTTCTAGAAGTAGTATTCTATATTCTTTTTCTTTAAGCAACAATTAGACTTCTGTTTCTTTATCAATGGTTGCAGTGGCATAGGTGCCTACAAATTATGACAACTTCGTAAAGTTCTCATATGGGTCGACAAGAGTGTCTTTCCATACAACTTCCATTGATTCATTCTCAAGAGTTTCAATAGTCATTGTGTCTAACTTCCTCTTATTTCTTTGTATTTTTATCACAACCTTATGTGTAGGGCTGTAAAATATGTTGAGCATAGGTATATCTTCAATTTTTAAGAAAATTTCAGAAGTGGGGAAAGCTGGAATGACCTCAATATCTTGAGTGTTTGTGGCCCCTTGCTCTGTTGTCTCTGGATTTGTTACCTGTTGAGTCTGTTTCAGCATCTAGAATCCAAATGTCTCCTCAAGACTTGTGCATGTTTGGAGCTTTTGATTGAATTTCTCTCATTCCTTGTTTAGGTCAACAACTGGAATCTTCATTGTTTGAGTTGATTTTGATTCAACCTCTATATGTTTCTTGGCCAAGGCCTGTTCGGTCATTTCCTAAGTATTTCCTTCTTTATTTTTCTAAGAACCTTTATTTGGACTTTATTCTCCATTCTGAGATTGTTGCTCTGAATTTTCTAACCATTGAGTTGATTTTTCTTACGTTTCTACGTTAGAATTCTCTTTAGAACTTCCCTCCAGGCTCATGCTAGGAGTAGGTTCTCTTATTTGTTCAATTTGTTACAGGTCCAATGGGACCTTCAACAATCTTTTGTTTTTGTATACATGAAAAACATTGATATCATCTGGGCTTAATTGTAGCGATGCTAAATGCAAGGCCTGTGTAAATGGTTTGGCAGCCTAGAAAAGGTCATCAAACAAATCTTCATCATGAGGAAACTATCTAAGTTTAACCATGGTAGTGAAGTCTTTAGCAACTTGATTTGGGTCAAACTGTCAAATTGGAATAGTGGATAGTTTTAGATATGTAATATTCTCTAGTTATTTTGCTGCGTGTCCATAATCATGCAGTGTGAAAGTGCCACACTACAGTGGAAAGGTTGGCCAAATAATCTTTTTCATTTCCTTTAGGGCTTTGGTTAAACCATCCCCTGTTGTCTGGTAAGCTATATCTCTTTCCAATAGTTTGTTTGGAACATAATATGGAAGGACATGTGGAGCTGCAATGCTCCCAAAAAATATGATATAAGTAAATGTTTCTTCACCAAACCATCTTGCGAATGGAAATATGTCTATCTTTGCCTCTTCAGAAAGCCATGGGGCCATTTTACCAAAAATGGTTTTATAAATGGGTAACATATTACCATGGCAAATTCTGTAAAAGTGGGAACTAAATTGGGACTCCCGTAAGATTTTATGATACACATGGATGGGGAGAGGGTTCTATGAAGTCCACTTCCAACCCATGTTTGGAAATTGAGAGCAAAAACAAATGGCGTCCATTACATAAGTGCTCATATAAAAAGGGGGGAATAGTTCCTGAGGAGATATTTCTCTTTTACCTATATTCTCTAATAGCCATATCTAAATTATCCGACAAAATATGACTCCAATTCATAATCATTGTGTTAACTACTACATCAATTAATGGAACCCACTCTATAGAAAATTTGGTACTATCAGCCTTCCCAAATAATATACACATCATCACAACTGTGAAATTATGTGGAGCCGAGAAGGGTGAAATTGGGTACATACTAGATTTCTCCCATCCAGATCCTGACCTCTAGTTCTATGTAATGTCCATTAGGTCCTCGCTCTCTTTGGAAAATGTTCAAGAAAATCTTTATCATAGAGATTTTGTGACTCTCGTAGATGGTACATCTGGTGCAAATTGTCTGGTGTGAAAGATCCCATAACCTCATGTCTTGAATTTCTAAAAGTCCTATATGAAATATTCACATTATCAATTACCCATTTCACCATATATTTGTATGGTAATATCTCGAGCCTTGCAGCTATTCTGTGTCGAAATGAACATGCTGCCTCAAAGTAGGAAGCCTCTGATGATACTTTGGCGTCCATTGTTGCCTTGGTTTCCAGTGGCCTCAGTTTTTCTACCTCGAGTAAGTTATACATGGCTTCCCAGGATGTGGTCCCTCCATCTTTATCGCAGGGAGTATCAGAGAAGAGTGGGGCCATGTCCGATTTCTCAGATGTAATAGATTTTCTTTTCTTCGCCATATTTTCAAACATTGTTTCCTTTGGAGGTTCCCTGAAATTGAGCAATGGAGATTATTGGATAAACACACACAGTGGAAATGACAGTGAAAATACAATGATACAGTTAAAAAAATATGACAAGGAAGAATCTTTTATTTGAAAATATGGATGAAAGATATCGAATATCATTGATTTGTTTTAAACTTAAATTCCATTAAAACTAATTAAATACGCACAAAGGTATTTTCATTATTTCCTTTATTACTCATTTAAGTCATCGCATTGAAAATTTGTAGGTGGTACTTCAAGTTGATGCATTAAAGCATGTGATGCCAATTATGCGATTACAATTAATGATAATTGTCTCAATATCGCAAATTGCAACATCACAATATCAATTATGTATTACTTCAAAGTTATTTAGTATTTTTTGATATGCGACGTGAGCAGAATACCTTTTATCCTTTTGAGTGCATTTCATTTGAATGAATAATTATTGCATAATTAGTTGTTTACTATGCGTTGAACCTGATCTAAGCTATAACAATTTTTGCATAATTCCATCAGGTCTAGATCACATTGCATTTTGCAACTTTTCATGGTTCAGAAGTTTTCCATTTGTGTAAAAGCCACGATGCGATGAGAGTTTGACTTTTCATGTCACAATATCACAAATCGCATATTATTAAGGTTTGCTTGTTTTGTGCCTTTATAAATGCCGCTATGCGATTATGATAAGTACTCTATTTCGTAAGAAATGCTTTTAAGCCTTAGATTTAATGAAATTTTAATGATACCACAAGTCTATTACAGTGATATTTTTTATTGCAATTCACAGATTTTGATTGTCAATTAACCTTTGTTATGGAAGGTCCAACGATTTGTGATAAAGCGAGAATTCCTAGTCACAAAGGGATTTTGGCTTGATATCTTAAGTTTATTCGAAATTTTATTTATAATAATTCGAAAAGGAAGCTCTCATGTGCTATGTTTTTTGAAAAGCATTTAAAGAGTCCCCATTTATCAAGAGAAAATTAACTATTAAAATCATAAATTTGGGGAGGGGGGGGGGGTGTGTGTTGTTGAACAGTTACAACAAAATTCACAAATATTTTCAAATTGGGGAACATGTTTTCCTATGAGTTTATACCCAAGAAGAGCTCCTTGAAATTTGGGTCTTGCACCAAGATTACACCATGGTTTTGTGGGCCATTTGAAGTGCTTGAAAAGATAGGGACAATGGTTTACAGGTTGGCTTTTCCTCCATCAATTAGAGTGCATGTTGTTTTCCATGTTTCATTGTTTAAAAGATATGTGCAGGATGCTAATCATGTAATTGATTGGTCTGTGTTATAGGTAGAACCAGAGCAATATTTCCAACCAAATCTTGTATCCTAGATCAGAGGCAACTCATGATTAATGAGTAATAAAGCAAGTCAAAGTGTAGTGGAGGCACTTTGGGCTCGAAGAAAGCACATGGGAAATGGCTGACCTAATGCAGGAAACATATCCTTTCTTATTTGTTGAGTAAGGAAAATGTAAATATAATGTAAATGTTGTATAAAGTTGTTTATATAAATCTACATAACCAACAATGCTTGGTCTAAAGCATGTTTTGTTGCATATGGTTATTGAACACCAAGGAAAGTGTTCCACCCAAGGGAGAGGGGACTGTGATATCCCCTAGTTAATATTTCTCTCTTATAAGTAAATTGTAATTATTTAAATGGTTGAGAGAGGGACACATATTCCATTGCTTGAGGAAGGAGATTGCTTGAGAGAATTGTTGTTATAAATATCAGTCTTGGTTGGCTAAGTGGTTTTAAAAGGGTTGAATTTGCCATAAATTAAATGAAAAAGGAGAGGACAAGCCCAAGTTTCCTTTAATCTCCAACCATAAGCAATAAAAGGACAAAATTTAAGGAGAGGCATGGGCCACACTGTCGAGTGGTTGACTAGTGGACATTTAATATGTTTTTTGGGACAATCTCTCACGATGACCTGATATGGATACACAACAGAATAAAAAAAGAAATGGGAGAACAACTCTCGGTTTTTCTCTCTCTCATGCACAAAAGCAGTGGAAGGAAAATACACATAGAACACTACTATAAAAGAAATTCCCCCATGGGTGGAGGTGAGGGTGCAAAGAAGCCATTTATCATAATTCCCAGTTGCTTATCTTTGAAAAGATTAGAAACTATATGAAGAACACTCACGGTGGTTTGCTAGGTAAGAGAAATATAGAGAGAAGTGGCTTTCCCGAATGCTAAAGAACTCATTGGGGAGCTTGTGGCTTGATGAAACTACTAGTTAAGGGAGAGAGACTTTGGCATTTGTGAGGGCTAATGAAACACCAAAAGTTGCCTCGGGGCTAAAGATATGGTGTGTGACTCACTCATGAAGTACATGAAGAGGTAGTCTCTTTACCCCAATAGTATCTTATCCACTTGATGGATCTCCCCGTATGGTGGACTCTCTTCTCTTGAAAGTGAGTTGAAATCTCTATATTGTAGTATCCTAGTATGGATGTTGATCTTATTTGAAAGGCCTAAAATGACTGAGTCAAATCTTATGTAGTTAGTGGATGAAGGTAGAGTGGCCTTGAGAAAATCTTGTTTCATTTGCTTTATTGGTTAAAAGTTTTCCTCGGAAGCACTCCACCTCAAGCTTTGGAATCTAGCTCAACAAGGGTGACAATTACAAGTAATAGTGGTTGTAGTTTGTTTATGGTTAGGTGGAGAGTTTAAGCCCCACTCTCAGTTACAAACCTTTTTCCATATAAGATAAGTATCTAACTATGCTCCTAATGTTTGAATGACATGTACATGTTTATCATGTTGGCTAAAATCTTATGCTGGTTTAAGGAATGTGATTTCCTATGTGTTAATGGATACTAGAGTTCTTGTATGCATGCCTAAAGGAATGTTTGAATTCCTATATGTGTTGTGTGAGCATGAATATCAATGATTTTTAGCTCATATGAATAAATGAATGGCTTTTTGTATTCGTGAGATTTGATGAAATTGATGGTTGGCATGTATCGTGGATATCACTGTATATGTGTTATGTGTATGAATGATAATGACATGAGCATATCTATGATGTGATTGAGAAAATTGGTTAAGTTCCTTGTGGCTTGGTGAAGTGCACTATGGTGCATGTTTTGGATATTTTAATGGGAAAGTAGACAACCTAATATCTATAGTGTCTTAGAACTTTGGGAATAAATTACATGTGTGCTTCAACATTCCTTATTGATTGCATGTGCACAACGGACCATGGACTCCATGGCCATGTAGTGTGGGGAAGAATCTAAATGGTTTCGAAGATCAAGTCTCAACAAGTCATGAGGGTTCAATTTGTGTCAAATTAGTTGGAACTCAAAAAAAATTCGAAGTATGAAAGACTTGCAAAACAAGCTTCACTTCATTGGTGGGGACTTTCTAGGTTGGGGGTAAGATAATTCAGATGAAAGACGTAACTTGGCATGAATTCATGTCTAACCCAAGGAGTGTCGTTGAGCTATTCGAGTGGGGCCTGTTGTCACCTTATACAAAAATAGTTCCAGATGTACAAAGAGGGAAAAAGAACAAAGATGTTTGGAGCTAGCCTCCAATGCCACAAAATCAATCAAAAGTAAATCAGATCCTTTCCACTAGAAAGTGCTCTGAAGCAACTTTCCAATAGTATATATAACTCTCCATATGGACCACTACATCAAAAGTTAGAGAAGATAAAATTTCTCCTTTCAAAGGTAGAAAACAAAGGAAAAATGTTTAATTATAAACAATGGATCCCGCATATCAGAGTTTTTTAAAATATTTGGTCGGAGAGATCTAGAAAATCAACGATCTCTGATCGCCGATATTGGAAATCAGAAATCAGATGTCTTTTAGTGTGGCATATCGGTGATCAGAGAACCATGCAGCATGGCATAGTGGAGGTCCCAGTAGTATGTGACCAATGATCACATAATCGAAGGTCCCAGGTATCGAAGTATCAAGAGATCGACACATCGCAATCAGTGATTACACAGATGACACCTTTTCAAAGTTACGATATTGCATGAAGTTTCGATTGCGACTAAATTCATCGACATTTGAGCCTTCAGTTTAAAAGCACTTGGAATGCCTTGAAGAATGTAAAAAAGGAATTTAGTGAAAAACCAAGGGCAGACAGGCCTTTTCTCTCTCCTCCAACTTGACGCGTTGCACAATGAGAGTGGTTCTGATAAGGTCCACATGGCGACTGACTCCATCTTGAAACAACAATACACTAGACACATGGCATGCAGATTTGGTATTTTCAGGGGTCCTATGGGAGCATATTTGAGTGAAACGTGTCACCACTTAGGAAGCAACACATAGTAGTAATGACATCATTTATTGGAGATTGACGTTCGACAATCATAAATTCTGGAGGGTGTAACCAAAGGCAGCGTATGAAATTGTTGATTGAGATATCATGATATCGTGTGCCCTCCCTGATCCTCTTTCCAAGTGGGCCAACCCACATCGCATATAGGAGATCGAAATTCACAGCTTTGCAGAGGTTGTTTAGTTTGAAATTACTGATTTGTTGAGTTCCGATATTTGGATAAGCATGCGGTCTATAGAGGAAAATAAAAGAAAATGGGACGAAGCATTTAACAAAGGAAAAGGGTTCCCAGACACGAGTCCAAAGGCTCTAGCGCCGGAGGGCTAAGCACCTAGTCATATGACAAAAAAGTGTTGAAAGGGCTCAAAGAAAAAGGGGTTAAAGAGGATCAGAATTTGTTGTTTTGTTAAGTTCCAGTGCTAGAAAATCCCTGATATTACACTATGGGCATTTTAAAGGGAATTTATGGCTCCGATAGTGTTCTACAAGAAGTCTAGAGGGACGGATGAGTTGGCAGTTGCACTAAAGACATGTTATATCCTGCAAGTCATGAATTAAAACTGTTAAGATTGGAAGTGAAATGGAACCGACCAAGAGAACATGAAGTGTGAGGTAGCAAAAACATGGTTGGACCAGAGGCCCGCAAAGGATGTGGCATGGAGATATTTTCACAAACCATCATTTCAGTTTCACATGTTTTGTTAGTATATTTTATTTTAACAAAGAACATGTTTCTGTTGTAATAATTGGAGGTGTTAGAGCCTGCACGCCGAGATAGTTAGTCATGCAAACAACTGAATGCTCAGGCCTGAGATATTTTGGTAACTAATTTCCTAGTTCTCCCTCTCCTTATATAAGGAAGGAAGAAACACTTAAGAGAGGTTCATAATTTTGGGAATGACTGCTCTTCTATGGGACCTTTCCTATTTTCATAAAGGCCTACTTGAAGCTTGTTGTATTATGTTTTTCTTGAAGAGATTAATACAAAGTTTATGGTGATTCCAACTAATTTGGATTACAGTACGCTTTTCTCCCTCTGTATTTCATTTATGTTTTTAATTCTTCATAGATTGCATGTCATAGTATTAGCTAGCTATATTTCCCTTTAGATACAGATTCATTTAAATCAAAACGTTGGTGGATAATGCATGTTTCAAGGTGGAAATCAAGTATTTGAAAGCAGTCCATGCATCTCAAAAGTTCATAGCATCCCCTTTCTCCCATTTCTCTTTGAGTCTTGATATATAGGATTCTTATGCCTTAAGCTCTATATGATGGATTCCTCCTCTGTTATCTTCCCCCATTACATATGTTTCAAAAACTAAATCATTTGAAATTTTGGGTCTTATTTGGCCACCTTAAGCCAAGGATTATTTCCTATGTACTCTTGTGTATCAATTGCCTTCAATTTGGTATGTTATGAATGATTTTGAATCAAACTCATTTGTAATTTCTGTGACAAACTAAAGTGTTGCAAGTATTTTCTACAAATTTTTCCAGCACTGTTTAAGATGTCCTAGGCATTGATCTAAAATCAACCCAGAGGTTGTCTCGAGGAAGCTTTCCATATCCCTTAAAGCTCTTGTGCTCTAGGTGCATTAAAAAATGACTACATCCTTTTGGCATCGTTTTCGGGGAATGAAATTGAAATACTTTTGCCTAGGTACGATAAATATTTACATTCCCTCTACTAGGTGAGCGAGGGAAGTGCGGGTTGAAGATATCTAATCTTGGTGGCTCCACTATCTAAATTCATTTATAAACACCTTGGTGACTCCACTATCTGAATTCATTTATAAACACCTGGGCAACTCCACTGTCCAAATTCTTTCATAAACACCTTGGCGACTCCACTAGCTATAATTCTAGTTGGTCATTCTGGCTTATCAGAGACCCCATACTTTGTTAGATACCTCTCATTTATAAACACCTTGGTGACTCCACTATTCGAATTCATTTATAAACACCTTGGTGACTCCACTGTCCAAATTATTTCATAAACACCTTGGCGACTCCACTAGATATAATTCTAGTTGGTCATTCTGGCTTATCAAAGACCCCATACTCGGTTAGATATATCTCAAAAAAGAACTCCATTTGTATCTAACCCAAAGAGAATAATATCTAGAAGGATTTGGAAAGAAAAGACTCCAAATACCGATGCTATTGTCTCTTCATTTCCTGAAACATCTGCATCTAGTTCACAAAGAGATGTAATTCATTGTTCTAAACTTCCCCCTAAAGTTCTGATATATTCTCCAAAAAGTGATCATCTATTTAGTACTGCTTCCCTAGAGGTCAAAGAAGAAGGTGAGAAAATAAAATATAAACTCCAAACTAGCCCTAATCACAATGTGAACAACTTCTCATTCCACTGTCAGTCAGTTGTCTTACCATTGGTCATACCTCATACTTCTCGAGTAATTCAAGCATCACCACTTCTGATTCAAATGGTTGTCCCATGTTTCCTGTTGAATAAATATGCTCCCTTAAACCTGCCTCAACCTCTAAATGCTATGCCACAGGTCTACCTCAAGCTCCTACCCAGGTATAATGAAGAAGTTGATGTAACAACATAGAGACACATCTAAATTTTTTATGCCTTTGCAGAGAATCAAAATGTTGAACATCAGGGTGTAGTGTTGAAGATTTTCATCCAATCTTTGTATGGGTAGGTCAAGAAATGGTTTAGATCCTTGCCAAATTCTTCTATTAACACTTGGGAAGAAATGGATAACTCCTTCTTGCAGAAATGGGGTTAGAAGAGAGACCATGGGTACATCCTCACTGAGTTTAATGCTATCAAGAAGAAATTTGGTGAAGATATCTCAAATGTTATTAAGAGATTGAATAAGTTGTACAATAATCTGCTGGCTGCAATCAAACCTCCACAGGTCACTGCCTGAGTAGTCTTTTTTGGGGCCTTTAATTCGTAATTTGGTTTTACTCTTAGAGAAAGGAAGTCTCCTTCCTTGGACAAGATCCAATCTGATTCCCTTGAAGTAGAGGCAAACTATACCTCCACAGGGAAGTCAAGAAGAAGAAGTGACTTTGGAGAGAAGAAAAATGGAAAAGAGGAGGTAGCTTCCTCAAGTGGAAGATAATTTCAAGAACAAAGGATAGAAGAAATGGATAAGTTGATAAAGAACTTATCTAGCAAACTGAAAAAAATGGAGATGGAGAATAAAAGCCTTCAGAGATAGAACTTCCTAGCTGCCAATTAGGGTTACAATCCCCAATACAGAAGGTCTCCCCTACAATTAATGCAAAGGGATAGGAAAGAGAAACAAGACCATATTCATCCTCCATTGTATATAGAAGATGATCTGGAGGAAGTGTCACCAGAACCAAGAAATTTTCAACAGAATTTTTACTCCTCTTTCTCCGATGAGGGACAAGAACTTAGGACATATGAAGAAAAGGAGGAGCTTCATGCCACACCAGATGATAATGAGATTGATGGATATTGCAAACAATTCAATGACTTCTTGCAAGCTCAGCTGCACAAGAAGTACGATCTGTGATCATCTAGAAAGAGATTGAGAGAACAAGATCAAAATGAAGGTGCTTCCTCTCAAGAGCCCCCTAAGTCTGCTGACAAGGAGAAGGGACCTGTAGATCTAATTATATTAGGAAATAAAGAGTCCTTTGATCCAAAAAACTATCATCTTGAACTCATTAAAGAAGGTAAGTCACCTCCCCCCACTAAACTCATTCATGAAAAATAAAAGGTGTTGGAGAAAAAGGTCATACACTCTTTAACCTCTAGAAAGAGCTTGAAAAATTCAAGATCCCAGTCCCATTGTTTGAGCTCTTGAAACAACCCAGTTACAAGGCCCAAGTCTCTCGGTTTCAGTTTCCTTCCACTTCAGTCCAACCCCTTAACAATTTAAACTTGCAAGAATAAAGAGTTATGGTAGTCTTTGGACCTCATGGGTTGAGGAGCAAGATCCTTCCACCCCACCTTTTTATGTCACTCTGGTAGTAGATGACCTTCTGATTCTCAATTGCATGTTAGACTCCGAAGATTCTCATATTTTAATTCCATTATATGTAATGGAGCAGCTGGGTCTAGAGATAACCAGACCCTATAAGGATCTCTATTCTTTTGACTCTAAGAGGGTTAAGTGCTTGGGGATGATCAAGGACATGGTGGTTAATTTGGCCTAGATCCCAGTGAAAAGTGTGGTATGGATATTGTAGTTTCTGACATCCAAACAAGGTTTGGTATGCTTTCTTCTAGGTCTTGAGGATATAAGATTGGAGGGTCCATCAAGCTGGATTTGACTTATGCTACCATTCATATCTTTGGTGGAGAGGAAAGGAGACTGTACAGGGAATCTAGATTCATCAAAATAGTCACTAGAACTGATTTTTCAGACAATGCGCCTATGTATGGAACATAAAGGGACATATCCTACTTTATGCTAGAAGAATCATAGATACTACCTGTAGTCCAATTGGACCGACAGCTCAAAGAATGAAACAAGGTATGGAAGTTGTATTTTGGTGGGGAAAATTCAAAAGAAGGAAATGGGGTAGGAGTATTACTGATATCTCCAGAAGGTAAATTAATTCCTCTCTCCTTCAAATTGCAGTTTGAGGCCACCAAAAATGTGGCAGAATATGAGGCACTACTATTGGGCATGCAAGCAGCAAAGAATCTAAATATTAATTGTCTGATCATATTTGGAGATTTTGAACTGGTAGTCAACAAAATCAAGGACCAATGCCAAACCAAGGACCCATGGCTGAGGGCCTACAAAAATGAAGTTTGGGACTTGATTGACAACTTCTTCTCAACTTTTAATGTACAATTCTTGCCAAGAGAAGGGAATCGAATGGTTGATTCTTTAGCTATAGCTACGAGCAACTTCAAGCCACCACAAAATCCTCTACTCAGGTATGAAATTGAAGTCAGATGCAGACCCTCAGTGCCTTACAATGTGAAACACTGGCAATTATTTTAGGATGATGATCAGATCAAGTGCTTCATGGAGGTCATCGGGGAATTCTCAAGCTCCATGATTGATCAAGATGAGGAAGAAATAACATAATAAAAACCAACTACATGGGAGGAATACATCACAGGACATAAAGTTTTGTAGCTGAAGGGAAATTCCATTCCATAGGGTCTAGTTCCTTTGGAAAGGATATTCAAACCAAATGACATGGCTTCTAAGCCTATTGAATAGGAAGCTGAGGAAAGCATGGAGGACTGCAACATAGGCTTAGAGGATGAACCACGGTTGATCAAGTTATCAACTAAGATCCCCCAACACTACAAACAAAGGTACTTAAATCTCCTAAAAGCCTATAAATATGTTTTTTCTTGGTCTTATGATGATTTTAAAATTTTTGATGTAAATATTATGCAACACAATATTCCTATAAAGAATGATATGAAGCTCTGTAAGAAAAAAATCAGACACATAAATCCACTTCTACTCCCATCCATTGAGAAGGAAGTGAAGAAGCTGCTTCAAGCTAAGATAATTGTACCACTAAGGTACTCAGAATGGGTTTCTGATATGGTTCTTGTTAGGAAGAACAATGGAGAAATTAGTCTGTGCGTAGATTTCAGGAACTTGAATAAAGATTCTTTGAAGGACAACTACTCATTGCCTAAAATGGACCACACTTTATAGAAGGTAGTTGGCTCTGCTAGGATGTCAATGATGGATGGCTTTTCAGGATATAACCAAGTGGCGGAGCAACTTGAGGATCAAAAGAAATAAGCATTCACGACTCCTTGGGGTGCTTTCATGTAAAAAAGGATGTCATTCATCTTAATAAACATAGGAGAAACATTCCAAAGGGAAATGGAAATAATGTTTGTGGGAGAGAAAGGAAAATTTGTGGTGGTTTATCTGGATGACATCACTTTTTTCTCCAAAATAGATAAGGAGCACATTGAACATTTAAATTTTACCTTTGAAAAGTGAAAAAGTATGGGTTATCCCTGAACCCCAAGAAATCCCAGTTCACTTTGAGTAAAGGCAAGTTGTTGGGGCACATCGTAGCACAGGAAGGGGTAAAGATCAATCCTAAGTGGGTGGAGGCTATCAGTCATATTTCCATGCCAAGGAATAAGGAGGTCTAAGTCTTCTTGGGGAGGATTAATTTCTTGAGAACTTTTGTACCTAACTACGTAGAAATAGTGAAAGATATTACTGAAATGTTGAGAAAGGAGAATGAAGTAAAGTGGAGCCTGGATTCTTGATAATCCTTCTCTAGAATAAAAAGATATTTTGCAAAGGCTCTTGTGCTATTCAAACCAGATTCTTCAAGGCCATTTTATATCTTTTCTTTTTCCTGCCCCCATATTGTAGCTACTGTGTTAGTTCAGAAAAATAAGGAAGGCCATGAGCAACCTATAGCTTTCTTCAGTCAGGTGCTGTGGGATGATGAATTGAAGTATAATATATTGGAAAAGCAAGCATATGATCTAGTCAAATCTATGAAGGCTTTTAGAGTATATGTGTTACACTCGAGCATCAAGGTTTATGTCCCAACAACACAGTGAAGGACATCCTGGTACAAGGAGACAACAATGGTAAAAGGAGTACGTGGATTATAAAAATCTAGGAGTATGACATGGATGTAAAACCCTTAAGCTCATTAAAGGACAAGGATTGGCGAAAATCCTACTGGATTCAAATTCTCAGGCATCGGGGAGCAATTTATTATCAGAAGAGGGTGAAGAGGGGACACAACCCATGATCAAGATTGCAATCCAAATGATTCATATCAAATATGAAACTTCAGCCTGGTATCAAAATTTCATCCACTATTCATTGTTTTTGAGATGCCCAATAAAGGTGGAAAAATCCAAGTACAGAGCATTAAGAGCTCAAGCCCATAATTTTTTTATATATAATAGGAATTTTACTGGAAAGACACGATGGGAATTCTATTGCTGTGTTTGGTTGAGACAGAAACGCAAAGAGTGATGGATGAGTTCCATAGTGGCATTTGTGGGGGGAAATACAACTGGAAGACCACTACACATGAGATACTGAAAGCGGGATTCTATTGGCCCACACTATTTGGAGACATTCATTCTTATGTTAGGTCCAGTCTGCAATGTCAAGTGTTTGCTGAAAAGCAAAAATTGTCTCCACTCCCCTTAATCCATGTTATTGTAGAAGAACCCTTCAGACAATGGAGACTAGACTTCATCGTAGAAATACATCCTCCTTCCAGCAACCAACACAAGTGGATCCTCAGTGCCATATACTATTTCACCAAATGGGTAGAAGTAGTCCCAACCAAGAATGCAATTGACATTATGGTTATCAAATTTCTAGAGGAGAATATCTTGGCCAGGTTTGGTTTTCCTGTGAATATTGTGATTGATAACGCCCAAGATTTTAAGTCTACAAAATTTAACACTTTTTTCCAGAAATATAACATCACAGTTGGCCATTCCACCGCCTATTATCCTCAAGGAAATGGGCTAGCCGAATCTTCCAACAAAATGGTGGTGAGAATCCTAAAGAAGACAATTACAGAAAGTTAGAGGAACTCAGATTCTCAACTAAAATTTGCACTATGGAAACCAGGGTCACTCCAAAAATATCCATAGGTAAATCCCAATTTGAGTTAGTCTATGGAAAAGAAATTGTTTTTCTTATACAACTTGCTATGCCGACTGTTCAGATGCTATAGGATGTTGAAGAAGAACCCAACTCCCTAACTAGAAGGATAAATCAATTAGTGGAGCTCCAGGAGACCAGATAACAAGTAAGACACAGGTTAGACAACTCCCAACAAAGAATGAAATACTTGTTTCATGAAAAGGCCAAAGATATGCCTCTTCAACCAGGGGAACTAGTATTAAGGTGGGATGTGAGGAGAGAAGACAAAGGGAAACATGGTAAATTTGATCCCTTATGGTTTGGACCCTTCAAGGTCATTGAGACTAAAGGAAACAATATTTTTATGCTGGATAACTTGGAGGGTGACATGCTTGAGCTTCCTGTAAATGGGAAATTCCTCAAGCTTTATTTCCAGCATTAAGAGGTTCAATTCTCACCCATTGTACATACCGACGAGCCATTGTAAAATATCAGCAATTCTTTCAGTTCTTTATATTTCTGTTTTTATTTTTACATGCATGAATAAAATGACTCCATTCCCAATAGATAGAAGGCTACTAGTCTATAGGTTCTCGAAACCTTGCTAGCAAGGCACTGTCCTCAGTTGGATCCAATGTTGTCACCTTCTGCAAAAAGAGTTATAGGTGTACAAAAAGGGAAAAAGAATAGAGATGTTTGGAGAAAGTCTCCAATGCCATAGAAGCACTCAAAACTAAATCGGACCCTCTCCATTGGAAAGTGCTCTAAAGCATCTTTCCAATGGTATATAGAACTCTCCATATGGACCACAAAATCATAAGTTAGAGTAGATCAAAGTTCTCCTTTCAAAGACAAAAAACAAAGGAAAAATGTCTAAGTATAAACCTCAGATCCTTCATATCGGAGTTTCTTAAAAGCAATGGTAGGGGAGGTCAAAGAAAATCAAGGATCTGTGATCGCTGTTATAGGAAACCAGAGGTCTTTTAGCATGGCATATCGGTGATTGGAGAACCATGCAACATGGCATAGTGGAGGTCCCAACAATATGCAATCAACTATCTCGTAATCATAGGTCCCAGGCATTGAAGTATCAAGAGGTTGGTGCATCACAATCCACAATCACACAAATGACACCTTTTCAAAGTTGTGAAATTGAATGAAGTTCCGATTGCGACTAAATTCGCCGAGATTTGAGCCTTCAGTTTAAAAGCATCGAGAATGCCTCGAATAATGAAAGAAAGGAATTCAGTGAAAAACCAAGGGCAAGCGAGTCTTTTCTCTCCCCTCCAACTGGACGCATGGCGCGACGAGAGTGGTTTCGATAAGGCCCATGTGGTATCTAACATCATCCTGACATGACAGTACATTGGACACGTGGCATGTAGATTCGGTATTTTCAGGGGTCCTATGGGGGCATATTTGAGTGACACATGTCACTACTCAAGAAGTGACATGTGGCAACAATGACGTCTTTTATTAGAGATCAATGTTTGACAATCACAAGTTCTGGAGGGTGTAACCAAAGGCAGTGTTATGAAATCACTGAATGAGATATCCCAATATCGCAGGCCCTCCCTGATCCTCTTTCTAAGTGGGCTACACCACATCGCATATCGGAGATCGACGTTTGTAGTTTCACAGAGGTTTTCCAGTTTAAAATTTCTGATTTACTGAGTTCTGATCTTTAGCTAAGCGTGCAGTTTATAGAGGAGAATAAAAGAAAAGGGGCCAAAGAATTTAAGAAAAGAAAAGGGTTCCTGGACATGAGTCCAAAGGCTCTAGCACTTGAAGGCTAAGTACCCAGTCATAGCCCCCGGTCATATGACGAAAAAGTGCTGAAAGGGATAAAATAAAAAGAGGCTAAAGAGGATCCGAATTTGTTGTTTGTAAGGTTTTTCAGTGTTAAGTGCCAGTGTTAGAAAATCCCCGATATTACACTATGGTCGTTTTAAAGGGCATGTATGGCTTCGATAGTGTTCTGTAGGAAGTATAAAGGGACGGGTGAGTTGGAAGCTACGCTAAAGGCCATGTTATGGTTATCGAGGGTGATCACTTCCGGTTCCTACAAGTCATGAGTTAAAACTGTTAAGACTTAAAGTGACAGGGAACCGACTGAGAGAACATGAAGTGTGATGCAACAAAAACGTGGTTGGACCAAAGGCCCACAAAGGATATGGCATGGAGATATTTTCAAAAACCATTATTTCATTTTCACATGTTTTGTTATTCAGTTGTTTTGTTTGTCTATTTTATTTTAACAAACAACATCTTTTTGTTGTAATAATTAGAGGCAATAGAGCCTGCACGCCGAGACAACCAGTCATGCAGATAACTGGATGCTCAGGCACGATATATTTTTGTAACTAATTTCTTGGTTCTCCCTCTCCTCATATAAGGAAGGAAGAAACACGTAAGAGATGTTTAGAATTATGGGAAAGACTGCTCTTCTATGGGACCCTCCATGTTTTCATAAAGGCCTACTTGAAGCTTGTTGTTGTTGTTGTTGGTTTTTTTTTTTCCTGAAGAGATTAATACAAAGTTTATGGTGACTCCAACTGATTTGGATTGCAGTATGTTCTTCTCCCTCTATATTTCATATATGTTTTTAATTCTTCACAGTTTGCATGTCATAGTAGCAGCTAATCATATTTCCCTTTAGATATAGATTCATTTAAATCAAAACACTGGTGGATAATGCTTGTTTCAAGGTGGAAATCGAGTCTTTAAAAAGCGCTCCATGCATCTCAGTAGTTCATAGCATCCCCTTCCTATCGTTTCTCTCTAAGTCTTGATATATAGGATTCTTATGCCTTAAGCTCTATATGATGGAGTCCTCCTCTATTATCTTCCCCCATTACATATGTTTCAACAACTACTCACCGTAAATTTTAGGTCTTATTTGGCTGCCTTAAGCCAAAGATTATTTCCTAAGTACTCTTGTGTATCAACTGCCTTCTATTTGGTATCTTATGAATGATTCTGAACCAAACTCATTTGTAATTTCTGTGACAAACTAAAGTGCTGCAAGTCTTTTCTACAAATCTGCCCAACACTCTTTAAGATGTCCTAGGCACTGGTCTACAATCAACCCAGAGGCTGTCTCTAGGAACCTTTCCATATCTCCTGAAGCTCTTGTTCTCGAGGTGCATTAAAAAGTGACAAAAAGACCCACTATTCAGAGGTCAGGCCAGTGGGGCCCGATAGCGTAGTCATGCAAGATTGTTGGTTGAGGCCCAGACACAAAGTTGGGTGGTCGAAGGTCGGGAGTTAGGGCCTCGGTGGAGTGCTCCATGTGGTCCCTTACAGAGAGGCTGAACTTGACCCTCCCATTAATGGGACCCAAGGCTCGGATGACGTGCGTTCCATGTAGGCTTTCCACATGAAGCTTGAGGATGACATGGTAGGGTTTAGTGTGTTGGATTGAAATGGTCATATCTTTTGATCTAGGAGTCGAATAGAAGAAAATTTTATATCATTAGAAAGGTTTGAACAAGACAGACACAATGAGATCATATGTTTTACGTTTTGAGAAAATTGGACAAGATCCAAAAAATTAGATCCCATTTGCATAACTATACCATGGAAATCAGGTCAGCATAGTAACTACCTCCTTCTAACCTTAGTGAGGACAGAGGTTAGTAGAGGGTGTGTGTTACAATTATAAATATATGTTACGTTGTATTTTTTATTTATTTACAAAAGGAATCGACAAGTGGGTGAGGCTCATACTTAGATGACACAGACAACTACACATGGCTCATAGGTAAATCAAGGAAAATTGAACCTTAACTCTCATACTTTACATAATACTTCATATCACATTCATTTCTAATTAAACTTACAGTTAAACAAAATAATTTAGGACATATTCTAACTATTAGATTTTTTGGTTCTCTTTTGCAAAACAAATTCACAAAATTAAAAAAATTTATTTTTTA
>APFE030015427.1:127483-138148 GCA_000404065.3 Pinus taeda | reverse complement strand
ATTTTCATTTGCAAGTAGGTAATTTAGATATCAATTCCTCATGTTATTGACGTTATCTCCAGAGCCATAGCTTAACCCTGAAAAGACTACTTGGCGAGCTATCGGACTATAAGTGAAGTGAATTGATTTTACTTTTACTAGTTTGCAGTTTTTGATTTGTTTGAATGCAGTAGCTTAACTTATTTTTTAGTATTTAGATGAGCAACAAAGATAGTGATTTCTTGATCAGTAGTTCATTATTCGTTTGATTTGAATAGCTACACATTTACATTCTTGTCCAAGTATTAATTTCATCACTAGTATGTTTTGAGATCCTCTGAAGTGTTAAGCTTTGGAAATCATCATAAAGGACATAATTGCCTTAAAATCTACATCCATACTTGCCTTCTAAAGTATTCTCAAAACTCAAGAATAGGATTCCCATTCACATTAGGAGATAAACAAAGATAAAACCCCCAAAACAGAATAAAAATTGAAAACAATAAAAAGTAAGAAAGAGGTTGTCTTGCACATATAGTGCGCCACACTTCATTAGTTTACGACTCCCGGATTGATAATTAATGTAGCAATTTAGGACATACTAAATTGACTAAACAGTAACGACAAGTCGAAACAGAATACCAAAGGTCTTAGCGCCAACCTGTAAAGCCACCGGGAAGCTGTAAGCCCTTATGAGTTTAATGGCCGTGGTCTCAAACATAAAGTTTCCTGTGAGATAGCTTACCTGTCACAAATGCCAAGAGTTAGTAATTTCAATGCGGACTAAGAACTTTCTTGTGTAATAATGAATTTATTGATACCAAAAGGGATTCTTACCTGGAGTTGAGGCATCCCCTTGTTGAAACGATTATCTGCAAAATGGCGAATGGTATTAGTTACAAATCCTGAAGGCGAGGGTAAGAATACATAAACCAATAGTAAAACTATAACGAAAAACAGAATTGCAATAAGAACTGTGGCCATGGAAATCTGCTATGGGTAAAGTTACCTTCTTCAGGTGTTTCAGAATACTGGTTGCTTTCTGCCACCTTTGAAACCTCTGAGGTCATGCCTGTAATAGAATATCAAACCTTAGGATAGGTATGTGGTTGAAACCTCGAATCGGCATTAAACCCTCAAAGCTGAGCAAATAAAACCTTCTGTATATCAAGGCTAATGACATACCTGCACCGAGAGGATCCACCATCACCATTGTTTCAAACCAAAGAACACAATGCATAACGTTGAGTGTTGTTGACAACCTCGACCATAGTAGAGAAGCGCAAGAGACCGGAGCAACCGTAATAAGGAAGCACTAGAGGCTCAGACGTGAAAGGTTGGTTAGAGAAATGAATCCTAGCCATTTTCCACCGTCAGATCGATGGACGAAGATCAACAATGGTGGAGTAAGCCAAATGTCAGGATCGAGCTCAAGTACCTCACCTCGGTCAGGATGCTCACTGTTTGTTACCACGTACGAGTGCCAACCAAGCATGAATCGCCCTGGATAAATGTTTACATTAAACTCAGAGGATCCCCACTTGGATTTCATCACTTGAACATTAAGATCAACATGCAGTCACATACGAACTTTCCAATTTCCATAAATGCCTTAAGGATATATATATATATATATATGCTCGAATGTCACTATGGGCCAATGTTTATAAAATTTTATGGTTGTAGGTACATAACATTAAATTTATTTATTTTATTTTTATTTCAATATAATTTATAAGTTTTTATATGAAAATTGTCATTTAGTTGTCACAAATGGTATCAGAGCTCAATTTCGTACACCGAGACTCTTTGGGAATAGACATGTATAGGAAATAATTTTGCTTCACTTTTTAACTAAATAAACTTATGTGTGAAACATATAATAAATAAATATCACACAAACGAAAGAGACATGGAAAAGTTCAAGGGAGCCCTAGGCCAACTGGTTCACCCAGAACCACATACGTAAACGCTAATCCTAACATATGGATACAACTAGGCGAAGAATCATGATAGGTTATTGCAGCATTATTAGAAATTGTTCAGCAGTTGCATGCTGAAATGATGAATTTAAGATTAGATAATGAAATATTACGTGAAGAATAGGAGAAGATACTTAGAATTTTGTCCAATAGACATAATCAATGACATCTAGATCCCAATGTTGAGGACCAAGAGAAGACTCCAACAATGCAACATGGAGAAGAAAACGTTGAATCAGCTAAGAAACATGGGGAAGATGAAGAAGGGTGCTTAGACAATGTATCCAACCAACGAAAAACTAAAAGATAGAAAAATGAATTGCAAGGTGAATTTAAAAATATTAAGCCATCACTGTTTGAAGGGGAATCAGAAGAGGCAACAGAAGCTTGGCTCATTGACATGGGAAAATATTTCCAGATTAATGAGTACACGGATAAACTGAAAGCACGATTGGCAGTTTATCAATTAAGAGGTAAGGCCACCTTGTGATGGGAAGAAATCAAAACAGTAAGGAAAATAAATGAAGAGGAAGTTACCTGGCATGAATTCCAAAAGAATTTCAAGGATAAGTATTTAACGGAGCGTTATTATGATGAGAAGGAAAAGGAATTTCACGAGTTAAGGTTGGGAATCTTAACCATGGATGAGTACGTGACACGATTTACCTCCCTGCTATGTTATGTGCCTTACATGCAAGAAGAAAAGGCCAAAATTCAGTGCTTCATCAGCATTTTGCCCAATTTTATGAAAGAGAAATTAGAATTTGACTACCCAAAGACAATGGATGATGCTTTACAGAAAGCCCACATCTGGTACCAACAAATGAAACAAAAGAATGAAGGATCCAAGAGGGATTTAAACAGCAAAGGAAAAAGTCTAATTCCAAACAAATATTCAAGATTTGTAGGTAGCATAAACGTACAACAAAATCCCCTCAGCAGATTTCCAGACAGGAATCAGCCCAAGGTGGCTTATTCGGAAAACAAACATTCGGAAGGAGCTAATAAATCTATTAATGACCCACAAACCAAACCACCACTACAGTGTTGGGGATGTGGAGAATCACACTATCATAAAAAATTTTTGCATAAAGCAAGAACATAACAGTTATCAAATATGCAAGAAGCATCCATGGTTGGAGACGTGGCAAGGAGCATGCTAGACGTTGCCCTGGATGATCATCAGGCAGAATTTTACCCACCATGATCGAATGTGAAGGTATGATTGCTAAGCAACCTGTCTCTGTTTTATTTGACCCAGGCTCTAGCTTAAGCTATGTTAGTCCTAAGGTGGTAGATAAATGTTAAATGCCAAGCAGTGAGTTTTCAAAACCATGGTTAGTTCAACTAGCCACGGGAACAAAAAGAAGGGTAACCGCAAAAACAAAACTTTGTCCCATAATGATTTCAGGACAACCTATTTATGTAGACCTTAAGATACTGCCTTTGGGTTCTTATGAGATACTAATTGGGATGGACTAGTTAGAAAAGTGTTGGTCCTTAGTGGATTGCAAACAGAAAACTTCCAGTTTTATTGTTGAATTGGGCAAAAGGGAGGAACTCCAAGGCATTAAAACTGATACCAAGTTACGTCCCATTATTGTTATTCAGCTAGGAAAATGTATTAGAAAAGGTTGCCAAATATATGTTGTTTAGGTGGGATTTACAAATACTAAAAATAAGATGACCTCTCTGGAAAATATTCCTGTTATTCAGACCAAAGAATGACATTGAATTCACCATTGAGTTAATTCCGGGTGCAACCCCTATATCTAGAGCCCCTTATCGCATGAGCATACATGAATTAACAGATGTCAAAATGCAACTTCAGGAGCTTTTAGATAAAAATTATATCTGTCCCAGTGTGCCCCCTCGGGGAGCCCCTGTATTATTCGTACGAAAAAAGGATGGGACCTTGAGGTTATGCATCGATTATCGACAACTAAACAAACTAACCATCAAGAATAAGTATCCGTTACCACGTATTGATGATATTTTTGACCAGGTACAATGAGCCAAGGTATTTTCAAAAATCAATTTAAGATCTGGTTATCATCAGATAAAAATAAAAGAAGAAGATATTTACAAGACAACATTCCACACTTGCTATCGTCATTACAAGTTCGTGGTATTGCCGTTTGGCCTTACCAATGCCCCAACCACATTTATGAGTTTGATCCATGGTATTTTCCAGCCCTACCTTGATAAATTTGTGTTGATTTTCATAGATGATATCTTAATATATTCTAAGAATCAAGAGGAGCATAAAGAACATCTGAGAATAGTATTGCAAACATTAAGGGAAAATCAGTTGTATGCAAAATTCAACAAATGTGATTTTTTCAAAGATCAGATCCAGTACTTGGGTCACGTTATATCAACAAAAGGCATTGCAGAGGATTTGAAAAAGATCAAAACAATCATGGAGTGGACAACTCCAAAGAATGCCGCAGATCTCTGATCATTATTGGGATTATCCAGGTACTGCCATAGATTCATTGAGGGATTTTTAAAAATCACCTTTCCAATGACCTCCTTATAGAAAAAGGGGTGCGCTTTCCACCGGATAACAGAGTGTCAACAAAGTTTTGAAAAACTAAAGCACATGCTCACCACCGCACCGGTGTTAAAAGTGGCAAATCCAAAAAATTCCTTCATGGTTTGCACAGATGCAAGAAAAGAGGGCGTTGGTGGGGTGCTAACACAAGAAGGAAAAGTGATTTCTTATGAATCTTGAAAGTTGAAGGAATATGAACAACAATATTCAGCCTATGACCTCGAGTTGACAGTAGTGGTGCATGCACTTAAAATGTGGCGACATTACCTATTGGGGAAGAATTTTTTGTTTCTAGCAGATCATAGCAACCTTACAATTTTTTTTAACCAATCTAGCTTGAATTCTTGACAAGCTAGATGGACAACCTTTTTAAGTGAATTCGATTTTGAAATGAAACATTTATAAGGGAAGGAAAACTGTGTTGCTGACACACTAAGCAGGAAGTTACATTGTATCTATGAGGTCCAGATGAGCCAAGTATGTTCAAATATTCATGAAATCATAAAAGAAGCAGCTAACAGAGATATGGAGTATACCTTCCTTTGGCAACAAACAAAAGAAGCTCTACTGAAAAATGAAAAATCAGAATTTGAAATCAATTCCGATAATCTACATACTTTTAAGAACATAATTTACATTCCTAATCAAAGTTTGGTTAAACTTTTTGTATTGGATGAGTTTCATAGGAAGCCTTGTGTTGGCCACCCCAGTTAACAGAAAATGTTTTTAGCCATCAAGAAGGAAGATTTAACAAAATTTTAGGGTAGTCCAAGATAGGCAGAAAGTGTATGTAGATAAAAAGAGGACTTATAGGGAATTTCAACCAGGAGATAAAATTTATCTAAGAGTGAAGCCCCGGAAAAGTTCATTACAATGGCAGGGTTGTGCTAAATTAGCACCCTGATATGTGGCCCCTTTCAAGTCTTGGAACGAGTTGGATCGATGGCCTATAAGCTTGCGCTACCAAGCCACATTCGGGTCCACAATGTATTTCACGTATCCTTACTAAAAAAGTATTCATATAACCCTCAGCACATTATTGACTGGGAAAATATTCAGGTAAACGATTAAGTAGATATAAGACCAGATATACTATTTTTTTAAAGGAAAGGGAATGTAACTAAGAGTTGTTTTGTGGTGCAAGTCGAACTAGAAGGAGAGTTACTGGAAGAACCTCTTCGTATTCTCGATCAGAGAGAAACCAACTTGCGAAAGCGGGCCATCACCCAGGTTAAAGTGAAATGGAAGCACTTTGGCCTAGAAGAGGCCACTTGGGAAGAGGAATAATTTATACAAAAAGCTTATCCGACATTGCTTTCTGAAGGAAGAGAGAACATCAGGGACGATGTTCCTCATATGGGGGGGAGATTTAACAACCCAAAATTTCACTAAGATTACTAAGACTACTAAATTAATCTTCACTTGATGTTAATTTAATCTTTATTTCATTTTGATGTTTAATATTAACTAACTGAGGCTGGAAGGCCAAGAAACATGTATTGTGGTTACCTTGTGGTTACCTAAATTATTGGTAATACTACTTTAACAAGAATACAACTGCTTTGTTTTACTTAAAAGAAATGGTTACCAAGAAACAGTTACCCTCTGCTTGAAAAGGGAAATATAGGGAGGGGAAATGGAGCAAAATCTATCCTAGAGCTGGGTGGAATAAACCAATTGGAAGGTTGCTCAATATAGTCGAAAAGATAGTACCGAAATTGAGGTTGGACAGGAGTCCAGAGGCCCATGGTACTGACTATGACTGGATATAATCCAGTGTGAAAGCTAGAAAGTGCCCAAGGGAGAGTCTGGATGTGATTGCTAGACTTGTGGTTGGGAGGAGAGACTTTCCGAAAAGTATTATTATTGTTTTGCAGGAAAACAGGTAAGTAAGATAAAGAACTTTTAAAGATTTAGTGTTGGCTTGTATATTTTTCTATGGACTTACAGGATAATAAATAAGTAATCTAGAATGCTTTCAAAGATTCTAGATTGCAGATGCTATCATTAACTTGCATGTTAAACAATTAAACATAATAGAGGGCTCACTTCTGAGTTAGAAACCCTGGAACATACAATGGAAAAATTGAATGAATACAATGGAATTAATTGTTTTATAAATCTGAAATAGGAGATAATTCCTAGACAATATTACTATATATATAATCTAACAGTAAAATAAGAGGAATTGCAAATATCCTTTTTGACAGACTTCAGATCAAACATAAATATTATTAGAATAGTATATTGAAAGGTCAATCAAATATTAAAGGAATTCTCCTACCCTGAGTTAAGAAAGAACATTTCAGCATGTCATGACGGTAAAACCCGCAGTATAATCTCACCTCATAAGATCATATGTAATGAGTAAACGTGGGTTATACACTATGGCTAATACTACAAGTAATTTGACCAGAACCTTCATATCCGAATGAATAATGTATACATGTAAACAAGGTCGCAGGAAATTGGACCACGCAAGACTGAGAACAAAATAATTATATCATATTAATACCGTAATAAACCGAGAGTATGCATATCTTAAAGCTTAGAACAAATGATGAAGCAATAGACGCTATTAGAGAAGCCATCTAGAGACATTGTCGACTTCCGCATATAATTAAGAAGGAAACCATCTGGCCATTCTTCAAAAGTCAAAACAAAAAATGTGGAATCGGGTATTAATACCTAATACACTTAGTTTTATATTCAAATAGAAGAACATTCGACAGCCAAACCTTTTCATATGACCAACTTAAGCAAAAATGAGCAATTTATACATCCATAACTTAATCTAGATCACAAGGAGAAAACCCTCCATGAAACTCCTGTAATGACAAGCCGGAACAGAATACCAAAGGTCTTAGTGCCAACCTATAAAGCCACCGGGAAGCTATAATCTCTTATGAGTTTAATGGCCGCAGTCTCAAACATTAAGCTTCCTGTGAGATAGCTTACCTGTCACAAATGCCAAGAGTTAGTAATTTCAGTGTGGACTAAGACCTTTCCTACGTATTAATGAATTTATTGATACCAAAAGGGATTCTTACCTGGAGTAGAGGCATCCCCTTGTTGAAACAATTATCTGCAGAACTACGAATGGTATTAGTTACAAATACTGAAGCTGAGGGTAAGAATACATAAACCAGTAGTAAAACTATAACGAAAAATGAAATTACAATAAGAATTGTGGCCGTGGAAATCTGCTATGGGTAAAGTTACCTTCTTCAGGTGTTTTAGAATATTGATTGCTTTCCACCACCTCTAAAACCTCTTAGGCCATGCCTGTAATAGAATATCGGACCTTAGGACAGGTATGTAGTTGAAACCCCAAATCGACGTTAAACCCTCAAAGCTAAGTAGATAAAACCCTCTGTATATCAAGGCTAAGGACATACCTGCACTGGGAGGATCCACCATCACCATTGTTTCAAACCAGAGAACACAATGCATAGCATTGAGTGCTGTTGACAACCCAAGTCATAGCACAGTAGTGCGGGAGACTGGAGTAGCCGTAACAATGAAGCACCAGAGGCTTAGACGTGAAAGGTTGGTTAGAGAAATGAACCCTAGCCATTTTCTACCATCATATCGATGGACGAAGATCAACGATGGCAGAGTAATCCAAATGGTGGGATCGAGCACAAGTAGCTCACCTCGGTCAGGTTGCTCGCCTTGTCTTACCACGTACAAGTTCCAACCAAGCATGACTTTCCCTGGATAAATGTGTACATTAAACTTAGAGGATCCCCACTCAGATTTCCTCACCTGAACATTAAGATCAACATGCAGTCACATATGAACTGTCCAATTTCCATATATATATATTATATATATATATATATATATATATATGCATGCTCGAATGTCACTATGGGCAAATGTTTATAATCTTTTATCATGCAAGTACATAACGTTAATTTAATATATTATTTTTATTTCAATATAATTTATAAGTTTTTATATGAAAATTGTCATTCCACTATTACAATACTACTTATATCTCATCAACCATACCTTTACAAACAATGAAATATCTCCTAATAATATTTCTGGGTAAGGTAAGTAGTAAGAGACATAATCTAATTAAAGCTATAAACATATTTGACACTAGAAGTAATAAGTCCCATTTGTGACCTATGCATTTAGAGAGTTATTTCCCATTGACCTAACCATATAGTCTGCTTCTTCCTTCCCTCTGAGCCTTGCTTCCAGGAGTTCCCACTGGTGTCAGGTGCTTATCTCAAGGTGTGTGGGGATTGAGAGCATGTCCAAGCTCTTCCCTTTCCACAAGGTGTCACATTCAATCACTACATAATCCATTTGCACATAATTGATGGTTCATTTTGTCTCTAGAAACCAATACAACCTTGAAGGAATTGTATTTGTATGAGAGACAATTCAAAAATCAATTTTAGATGGGGCGTGTCGTCTATGTTGCAAATGTTGGTTTATTTGAATGTTGTAAACAATTGCTCCAAGAGGAGAAGACTAGGGGGACTAAAATGAATCATACCTATGGATAATTATGTTTGTTGTCGTCAATAAATATTAAAAAAAAATTGTATTAAAATTCAAATGTTATAGTTTCAATTTTCAATCATATTGTGCTATATCATTGTTCAATAAATTATATCTTCTATCTCTATTATCAATCCAAATTGAAACTTTGAATACATAAATGATAAAGCATTGCAGGAAGTTTTGAATACTTCTCGAATACCAAAAATATAAAACATCATAGTGAGATGGAGGTGGTTCTAAAATTAAGTGAAATGTTACATATCGAAACTTAAATTAAATAATATGAAGATTTGGAATGCAATCACAAGCACAGGAAGAACGCAGAAAGATCACATTTATAATTTTGTAGATATTTTCAGTGCGACAAATCTTTTAAAAGTTTTCTTGATTTATAAGGATGCACACTTTTTTTATCCACATTCAGTTCCAATAAATAATGAAATGTAGTTCATCATTTACCAACTTTAGTTACCTATTTAATATTAAAGTTTGGAATACTACAGACTTGAATACCAAAAATATAAAACATCACAGTGAGATGGAGGTGGTTCCAAAATTAAGTGAAATGTTACAAATCGATAACTTATACTAAATAATCTGAGGATTTGGAATGAAATCACAAGCACAGGAAGAACACAGAAAGATCACATTTATGATTTTGTAGATGTTTTCAGTGCAACAAATCTTTTAAAATTTTGCTTGATTTGTAAGGATACACACTTTTTCTATCCGCATTCAGTGCCAATAAATAATGAGATGTAGTTCATCATTTACAAACTTTAGTTACCTATTTAATATTAAAGTACATCTCTTCAACATTTATAGGCAAAATAGTCAGGGAGATCAATCAAAGTACTTACCATCATGATGGGAAAATGTGGCCATTTCTAGTAAAGACTCTCAATGTGTCATATGTAAATCATAGTGTCATGGAATCACAAAGAAAAATAAAAGACTGTAATTTCACATGCAAGTCTTGCATCCAAAAATAATTGTTCTAAGCTAGAAATGGTATATGTACTTTTGCGGGTAGGATGTGTGGGTCTTTCCGACTTGCATTTGGGAATTATTGTAGGTTTTAACCCCGTACAGAAATTACCTGCATACGAATTCTAAATCATAGGAAAAATAAAAAAGCGAGAGCATAACACATAAAACACATATACACAGAGATTTCCCACTGGATCCCAAAACTGGGACTACCAGCTTGATTTTTCATTTTTGTTCCTTTCAATGTTACAATACATATTTATACATGCCGAAGCATCCAATACCATGGACCAAAAACCATAGGTAGGTTCGCCTAACCTAATCTAGGGTCCAAAAAAAAAAATTCCCGGGGCGTTGCCCCGGACCCCGTAAAGGGGGGCTACTTGTCCCCCTCAAACCCCCCGATGCGCAATTGACGCAACAAAGGGGGGCTCCGCCCCCCCTCTAACCCCCTGGTTCACTATGTAGGTTAGTCGTGGAAAGAATATAACATAACCCAACAATCTCCCACTTGTTGTTTTCTTTCCACAGGAGAACTTAGTCATTTTTCCAGCCCTGAAACGCCCATTATTTCTCTACACCAAGAGAACTTCTCAGAGCTCACAGATTTTTTCAATGCATCTGCAGTATTCT